>CM064529.1:873922-933862 GCA_032716605.1 Paralithodes platypus
TAAATTCCTCCTTTTCAATACTTATGTTAGATTCGGGCCGTACATTTTCAAACAAATATTAGGAATTCCTATGGGTGGAAATGCTAGCCCTTTAATTGCAGACTTATTCTTGCTTGCTTTAGAATTTAAATATATAAAAGACTTAGTTGACAGTAGCAAGAAAAATAAAATTCCAGAAAAATTAGCACTTGCTAAACTGTTAAGTAATAATAGTAGATATATTGATGATATTCTTGTTTGCAATTTGTTAAATTTTAATCAAGTTGCGAAACTTATTTACCCTAATTCTATTCCCCTCACACAATGTAACGTAAATTATAAAGTTGAAAATTTTCTTGATATAAATATAGAGATTGTTAATGAACAGTGCATACTTAAAGTAAATCACAAAGTTGATGATTTTAATTTTAACGTAATAAACTTTCCTTTTCCTAGTAGTAATATCGATAGTAAAATAACTTATAACTGTTTTTATTCCCAATTAATAAGATTTTGTAAAATCTGCACTAAAGTAGATGACTTTTGGGCTAGAGCTAGGTTACTATACAGACTCTTAGTGGACAGAGGTTTTGAGGCAAGTAAATTGTTCCATAAATTTAATCTTTTTAGGGTCAATTATTGTGACTGTATTCTAAAATTTGACATCAATAATTTTAATCAAGCATTTTTAACTTGAAGTTTCTTGTATAAACTCTGCTTACTTTTTGTCTGTATTTATTGTTTATCTTTTTCTTTTTCTATTATTATTATTATTAATATTAATATTGATGATTTTTTAAATTTATTGTTCTTGTTAAAAGAGTACTCTTTGTTTAAATCTGTTGTTACTTCATATTTTGTAATTATTTGTCTTTATATTATATGTATTCATTGTCGATAGTATCAATTGCTGACTTTTGCGATTTCCTTAGTTTATTTGTGCTATAAATGTAGGTTATTTGTAGGGTAGTTATTGATAGGGGTCACTTGAGGCATGCTATGCTTACAGGTACCTACCCGATAGCACTATCGTTAGTGAGTGCTGTACTGTATTTTATATATTATTTTGTAATAGTATAGATATCTTATCAATATTTGTATTTTGTACTATTTTAATGTCTTGTCATGTTGCAAACTTGATTTTAAATAATATTTTGACATTTAACATATAGTTTCTTTATTCATGCAGAGTTTAGTAAAAAAATTGCCAGAACGTCCCGGACTTCCCAAACTTGACTACTTCCTTTAACGTGACGATAGTGCGTTGTTATATGTGCGATTAGTTTGCTTGGGAAACAGATTAACTTGCTCATGTAGTAATGTACACCCTATGTGGTGGATTGTGTTCTTTTATTTAATAATTTTCATTTTAGTAAACGTTGTTTCCACATAGCGATTTTGATAATTTAATTTGACTTTATATTGTCCTTGTCCCAATTTTGGTTTGTTTAGTTTGCAAGTTTTACATTTTAATAGAATAGACAGTTAACCCTCTCGCTATCCTGTGGACTCGAGGGTTTCCGTTTAGCATTCAGAAATAGAGTTATCTCAATCTCATAATTAATTCTATCTATCTATCTATCTATTTACTCAGGCCCAATCCCTACTTTTCCTATTTTTCTTTTCTTGTCTTTTTCCCTCTTTTTTTGTTTTCCTTTTTTTTTGGGGGGGGGGGGCCGGACTTAAGACAGAGCAAGAACAGGGAAAACACAAAACACAACATAAAACAACGAACACACACAGACAAAACACAAACTCACACACATCTCATAATTTCATAATTACCTCTCCAAAATTAGTTTTCTGCCCACAGCTAACTCAAAGACAACTGCAGAGGTTGAAGTAACTAAACTAAAGGTTTATAAACACCCCTGATGGAAACAAAGGCTTTTAACCCTTCGAGTACCAGCGATGTGTGATATATTTTATTCTAGCTATATTTTGACGATATTATGCAGCTTAGGATGGATCTGTGGTAGTTAAGAGGGTTGGTTGAGATATATTGAAGCCTTATTATTGTCAGATATTCTTCCTAAGCTGAATATAATCGTCTAAAAGTTGCCAGAATATGATAAAAAGGACGTCCCTGGTACTGCAAGGGTTAAGTATCCCAGAAAAGGCGCAAATCGCGTTCTGTGCGTGAAAGGGTTAAGTGAGTAGGGTTTATTTATTTGTTTATTTATCTATTTATTTATTATGGTTCTAGTTTCCACCCTAGACCACCATTGAGCTTAACCCTTTCAAGATCCAAGACGCATTTTTGTTTTGTTTTCTAGCTACTATTAGACGATTTCATTCAGATTATAAAGGGTATATGGAACTCGGAGGGTTGATTGAGATAGCCTTTGCCCTTTTAATACCCACATACCCTTCCTAAGCTGCATAAAATTGTCTAATGATAGCCAAAATAAACTTGTTAAAACGCGTCAGAGCTTCAAGGGGTTAATAAATTATCCTCAAGATCCCCATTCAAGATAAATACAGTATGTAGATTTTACGATAGAATTAATTTACGTGGACCTATTCCTATACAACTAAAGAAACACAATAATTCTATCTATTGCCACACACCTTAATCCCCAAGGGATTGGCCACGAATGAACCGCCTTCATATGCTTCCATATGCTGAGGAAATTCATTCAAGTACAGTATCTAGCTTGTTCCAGTTCAAGGGGGAGGGTCGTTCAAACCCAACCGCCCATTAAGAAACTTCAAGACAAAAACTGCAGGAAAATGGGCTTATGTAATACTAGCCAAAATCTGCCCTTACCAGTTGTGTGATTATTATTATTATTATTATTATTATTATTATTATTATTATTATTATTATTATTATTATTATTTTATTTATTTATTTATTTTGGTCTCGAGTCGGCCACCCCCATCTATGCAATATGTGCCTGAGTACATACATACATACATATTTGTACATACATACAGTACATGCATACATAGTACGGTCGCGCTAATAAGTCATGTCCCAGCTGTCATTATGTTTGGCTTGCTCTGTGTTGTATTAATGGCTGTCAGATGTTGAATAGGGTGGGTAAGTGTAGGAACATGTTTATATATTTCACTCGATATGAAGAAATGAAGCTTAGATATTGCTGATACCAATTATTGATCAAAACATACTTGGTGTCGAGACATCACTTATTAGCTCGACTGTACATACAAACATACCAGTCGTCTCTGAGTGCGGTCTCGTTCTCATTATTCCCGGCCCAGAGGAGTATACTGGGGTGGTGGTGGAGGCGACGTAGCTGGATCACCACCTCAGCCCTCACACTATCCAGGAACGCATCCCCGACGGGGTACATGCTGCACGCGAACATCAGGTCCTCCCAGATCAGTATCCCTAACTCATCAGCAATCTGGTAGGGAGGCATTAAAATGTAAAACTTGCAAAACAAACAAATCACAACTGGAATGGCACAATATTAAGACAAAGGTACTTATTAAAATCACTATGTGGAAATAATGCATTGAAGATTTAGCAAAACTGTATTATGGGCTAGGAATCCTCCTCCCCTTGTACAATTCTCCTACTCGACGAGAGAGAGAAAGGGGCGAGGGAATGCGAAAGTGATCCCGGACCTCAAGAATTGGAACTTTAGAATGTTGTTCCTGTTAGAGCTGAGCTCTGTCTCTTATCAGCCACCTCTAGCTATGGGGTATGTGCCTGAGTAGGCCTATATACATCTATCTATCTATCTATATACTCAGGCCCAATCCCCACTTTTCCTTTTTTGTTTTCCTTTTTTTTTTATAATAGCCTACATATTATGAAATATAAAACACACAAAACAAACTTAACATACAAGTAGTGTAATGTAAAAATGAACTCTGAAAAGTTAACAGAATGAATATAAACATTACATGTGGAGGAGCACTTTATTGACAACGTTTTGCATCTCTCTCTCTCTTCAGGTCACGTTACCTGAAGAAGCTATCTGCGAAACGTCAATAAAATTCTCCTCAAATTGTGTTTTTATTCATAGTGCAATGTACTGTACTGTAGTTACAAATGTTCAAAAGGCCAAAACTATAACATAAATTAAGGGTAAGTAATTATAAAAAAAAGTTTAAACAAGCTCCATAGTAAAACATACAAGTAATTACAGAGAGCAGTTTTTGTTTTCTTTTGCCAGACGCCGTAATTCCCGAGAAGGGGTGGCCATGAACATTAGCCGTTTGTCACGAATCACTAAGTCAAGTTGCCCGGGCTTGACATCAACCAATATTTTGACAGTGAGGGCTTGATCCGCCGACCCTTTGATCAGCAGCCGACGCTCTACTGACTACGCCACGGCTTCGCGACAAGAGAGAGAGCACTTTAATTGCAAGAGAATGAACGAGCTGCAGACATAATTGGATGGGAAATGGGAAGGAGAAGAAAAGCAGTGAGAGAGACAGTGAAGAGGGTGAGATGGGTCAAGCATCAGGGATAGATGGAGTGTGTGGCGAGATGCTGAAGTATGGAGGTGAGGTAGTGATTAAATGGTTAGGGTAGCTTAAACCCAACTGAGCCTATTAACCCTTTCACGCACAGGACGTGATTTGCGCCCTTTCTGGGATATTTAAAAGCCTTTGTGACCATCAGGGGTGTTTAGAAACCTTTACCGGTAGTTTAAATTAAAATGTAAAACTTGCAAACTAAACAAACCAAAACATGGACAAAGACAATATAAAGGCAAAATAACTGATCAAAATCGCTATGTGGAAACAACGCTTACTAAAATAAAATTTATGAAATAAAAGAACACAATCCACGACATAGGGTGTACATTACTACATGAGCAAGTTAATCTGTTTCTGTTTAGTTACTTCAACCTCTGCAGTTGTTTTTGAGTGAGCTGTGGGCATAAAACTAATTTTGGAGAGGTATTTGTGAGATTGAGATAACTCTACTTCTGAATGCTAAACGGCAACCCCCAAGTCCACAGGATAGCGAGAGGGTTAAGACACTGCAAGACAAAAATTGATGATGATAATGAAGCCGACGAACCCTACCTCATAAAAGACATCAGACTCGTACATCCCTCCACCTCACACCCTAATACAGTTCTGGTGGGTGTCAGCGGCCGCCTCCAGCAACGACCTTGTGAATGTCGGGGTGACCTCCTCCGGCAAGATGGGGCGGGGATCCAGTTGCTCCCCTTCATGAACATCGGCACGTTGTTCACGATTACCCGGTAGTAGCGACCTGCGAACAACAAAACAGTGTCAAACAGGAGCAATGTTATGTGAAGAGTTGAAGCAGAGTCCTTTCTTTTGTTTACAATAATCTGGTAGTAGTAGTAGTAGTAGTAGTGATGTACACCCTATGTGGAGGATTGTGTTCTTTTATTTCAAATTTATTATATTAAGCGTTATTTCCACATAGCGATTTTGATTAGTTCCTTTGCGTTTATCTTGTGTCGTCCCAGTTCTGGTTTGTTTAATTTGCAAGTTTTACATTACAACATTACAACATGGAAGTAAAGATTGATCAGGGTGTCAAACAAAAGCCGAGTCCTTTACAGTACAGTACTGTATTTTGTTTACAATTACCCGGTAGTGGTAGTAGCGACCTGGGAACAACACAACATGAACATAAAGACTGAGGACTGCTAAGACTGCTAATATTTATGTTGTGATTATAGGTATGTTGTTGTTGTTGTTGTTCCCCAGGCTGCCTGGCCGAACAGCCCCAAGGTCCTGAGCAAGGCCAAGGCCATAAATGAGCGCCCCCACAAAACCCTCCCTGCTTACCACTAATAAAGCCTGGGTGACCGAAGCCACTCTAAGGCAGGGAGCCGAGGAGGGCGGGGAAACGCCCGGGAAACCAAAGCTTCACCCAAAGCCCTGTGCCCCTCAGCAATTATGAAGGGAAAGTTGAGGGGCAAGGGAAAAATATGACGCTTTGGCTCCCAATCTGCCAACTTTTAGATTGGCAGTAGGGAGGTCAATCCACGGAAAAGACGCCGTCACTTGAGATCTAGAAGATATATAAGTAAAAGGAACACTCAGAGTAAGCTATGGGTATGGCAGAGATCGCTCAGCTCTCACTCTGATAGACCAGCCCATCACCACATGACTAGAACCCAATCCTCTCAGCATCAGCTAGGAAAGGCCCTAGAAAGCCGCCTTTGGCGGGGGGATAGCTCCCCTATTTCAACTCCTTTCGGAGTTGGGCACCCGCCCATGATTATAGGCATTGTTTGGTTTGCTGTGTTTGGCAGGCATTTCAGCTAAGTTGTCGAGTTACTCAAATAAAGTATTTACGTTTTTCTGCAAGTCTGTAACTCTAATCTGGCCACTTCTGGATTATACTTTTATAAAAAAAAAAAAATCTATTCTGGCATTGTGGCATAGGCAAAGGAAGTGTGTCTTGACAAAGTAACCTGGGGGCATTCCTGTAAAGGCCATGACAGGAACGAACACTGCAATCTCCATCCCTCTCTCACTGCAATTTCACTCTCTCTCTCTCACTGCAATTTCACTATCTCTCACTGCAATCTCACTCTCACACTCTCTCTTTCCTACTTGTGTCTTCATACTGGGGTCAATAGAGTCTTGGTTCAGCTCGACTGACTTGCTTAACTGTTTGGTCTCTATCTCTCTATCTCTCTCAATCACTCTGTCTCTATCTCTCTCAATCACTCTGTCTCTCTCTCTTACACGCACTCTTTCACTCTCACTCTCTCTCTCCTTACCCTTAGTTTATTTTCTGGGGTCGATAAAGCCTTGGTTGAGTTCGACAGTCCTGAAGCCCACTCGGACGGACTTAATGGATTCCTCGGCCTCTCTCTCTTTCTTACTCACTCTCAATCACTCTCTCTTTCACACACACTCTTTCTGTCTCACTCACTCACTCTCACCCTCTCTCTCACACTCCCTTTCTCTCTCCTTACCCTTAGCTTCATTACTGGGGTCGATAAAGTCTTGGTTGAGTTCGACGGTCCTGAATCCCACTCGGATGGACTTGGTGGATTCCTCGACCTGGTTGGTGTCGGTCCACAATGCCGTCAGTTGGTATAGGGGCTGCTCACCGTAACCATTGGGCCACCACATGTCTACCTCGTTCTAAAATAAAAGTTGGGTCTGAGTACATGATTAGATTGATATCCAGTAATCGATAAATGGATATAAATTTGTAGTAAAAAAAAAAAAAAAAAAAAAAATGGGGATTGGGCCTGAGTATATAGATAGATAGATAGACTTAACCTTTAACTGTCTTGATGGTGTAATGGTTAGTGTGTTTAAGATCTGTATGTGGCAACCCAGGTTCAAATTCCGGTAGGATCACACGCTTTTATTAATTTCATTGGGAGGTGTTTGGTGTTGGGAGTGAAATGAATAAATTAGATTATTACAAATACTAATAATATATAACAAATTATCAATAACTATGATAAATAATAAATACAAATAATAAAAACAATGCCGTCAGTTGGTACAGGGGCTGCTCACCGTAACCATTGGGCCACCACATGTCTACCTCGTTCTAAAATAATTCTATCTATCTATCTATTGCTTGACGCCGTGATCCCCGAAGGGGTGGCCACGAACGAATAATACTAAGGTAGCACATCTGACTGCTGATTGAAGGGTCTGCAGCTTGATCCCACCCCGTGTCATTGGTAGACGGCAATAGTTTGGGCAGCTCGGTCTAGCGATTTGTGGCAAATATCCAGTAAAGTCCCTGTAACAAGGGCACCCCCTAGCCCTGTCAATCAAGGGAGTGTACAGTGTTAAAAACTATATCATCTGCATCATCAAATAGGCCTGTTAGATGGTCATAACTATTCATAAGGTGCATGATCAATATGCATTAGCCGGTGTGCAGGAAGTGATACCCGGTATGCAAGGATAAAACTGAGACTTAAAGTTAAATTTATGTGTTTGGAAGTGATAAAATGGTCAAAACAATGCTACTTCAGATTAAATTTTGTGTATTCCTTCTCATATTCATTCAAGTCTTCAAACAAATTGCTCCAGTTTGACACCCTGGTTCCGGAGTTGATGTGGTGCGACCCTGACTTTACCTCATCAATAGTGTAGCTCGCCTCCAGCACCGCCTGATAATCCTGGACCGTGGCGGTAACTCCCTTCTTGTGGGAGAATATGTTACCCAGGGATATAGTGAGGCTTCCATCTATCTCACCGGACTCTATGGATGCATCACACCACACCTGATACAAGGGAAAATAGAACACAAATTAATTGGGATTATAACTTGATTAATCAGCTTGACTTGGAACTTAATTTAAAGAACAGTAATTGAATCCTACGTACTTAAAACATGATGACTAACATTGTAACTAATTTAACTCTACCTATTTGAAACTTGATGGCTAAAGGTGACTTGACACTTCTTACTCTACTTCAATTCTACCTACTGTACATACATATACAGTAAACATATAAGTACATACATACATTTTATAACCATGTGCTTCACACGTTTAGTTCTGATCTCGTCCTAATGGCAGCGCTGTTCAGAGCTGCCTCACTTGTCGGGTTTTTAAATTTGGGATCAGACCATAAGGTCTGATCCCACGTCTTTCTTGGTCTGCCCCTTGGTGCAGCTCCCTCCACGTTCATAGACTTGCATCTCTTCATCTAACTTGATAGTTAAGCTTAATTTGCCACTTAGTTTAAATAAATTAATTTATACCTACCATAGACAGAAACCATAACCCCTATGTATCCCTTGGTCTATAAACCATAGTGTTTATGTCAATATCTGATGCCCCGATTTACGTTATTATTATAGGTTTTTAGGTGTTTGTGTTTGGGTTTTGGCTGGTCCCAGAATGCATCCCCATTTTCCCCATTAATTTCAGGGTTTTCTATACAATTTTTCTATAAAAGATCGGGTTTTCAGGAACGTAATTCAATCGTATATCGAGGGAGACCTGTATATATAGATCTAACCCAAACTGACCTTAACAGTGACCTCCCAGCCTGGTTTGAAGGATTGATCTGGTTTCGACGGAAGGGGCGAGGTCGGGACGGCTGCGAAGTAAATATCCGTCACCAGCAGCGAATTCCAACCCACGAGCCTCCAATCCTTCCTGTTTATAACAAAATAGTATTAATAAAATGTAAAACTTGCAAATTAAACAAACCAAAACGAGGACAAGACAATATAAAGACAAAAGAACTAATACAATTTTATATGTGGAAACAACGGTTTAGCAAAAAAAAAAAAAAATTATAAAAACACAATCCACCACATAGGGTGTAGATTACTACATGAGCAAGTTAATCTGTTTCCAAATTAAAATGTAAAACTTAGAACAAATAAACCAAAACAGAAACCGCCCAATATAAATACAAAAGAACTTATCAAAATCACTATGTGGAAATAACGTATTGAAAATTTAGCAAAACAATATCATGAAATAAAAAATACCCACAAAACCACAATCAGTTGTTATGAACCTGTAGAAATAAGCTAACATCAATAACTCTAAACCCTCAACTTTCCCTTCATCATTGTTGAGAGGAACAGGGCCTTGGGTGGGGCTTTGGTGTCCCGTGCGTTTCTGCACGGGACTCGGCTGTATACAATATATATCCCAAAGAAGTGGAGGGATAGATGTGGATGGTTTGATGGATGTATATGGGTAGATAGATCAGTAGAAGAAGAAGAATTGAACTGACCAAATGCCAATATTGGGGAACGCCGGTCCCCAGTCCCAGCTGAACGAGCTTGCATCTTGCGTATGTGGTTAGCGTGACACTCCCCCTTAAAGGCCGGGTCCACGCACTTGGGCGGCACCACATTTGGGCATTTTGGGTAAGTCTCTTAACGGTGTAGCCTCTGTTCACCTAGCAGTATAAATAGGAACCTGGAATAAGTGGACGAAGTTGTGACGTCCCATCTGGGGTTGGTGATCGGTTACAAGGTGAGATGGGTATCGTACTGGTCAACCTAAGCTACTGGTCAACCTAAGCCTTCGGATGAGACTGGTACCGTAGTGAGAATGGTACCGTACAGATTAACCCTAATCCTTCGTTTCCAGTTGTCGCCAATTGGCTAAAATACAGACTACACACACATCCACAGCCATTCCAACGATACATAAACACTTAACATGCATTTCACGCAATACATTCCCAGTTAAGGAGGCGCGATAATAATGAGCTTAGCTCGCATTGCGTGGATTCCCCTTGACGAACAAGTGAGTGAATTACATAGTCCGTCGCCTGGGCCTCGTATTCCCGGGCAGAGTAGTTGACGGGCGACTCAAACTTCACGTCCAGGGTGTTGCTGGCGCCTTCCTAGGGGGCAGAACATAAGAAAATGTGAGTTTGCAGAAAGCCGATTGGCCCACACAAGGCAGATCCCTCTCACACCCAACCCCAATTATAAGGCTTAATTATAGGCACAGCTCACTAACACCATGAGGACCGACCTCACCAAAACAGTCAGAGGTCAACACAAGAAAACGGGGGTCTGCAGAGCGCCGATTGGCCTACATCCGGCAGATACCCCTCACACCCAACCCATCTCCTTCATATGCCAATCTAATTTTATCTTAAAGCTCTCTATCGTGAAAGATGTCCCAATCTCACATGTTGTTGTTGTTGTTGTTGTTCCCCAGGCTGTCTGGCCAAACAGCCCCAAGGTCTCGAGCAAGGCCAAGGCCATAAACGAGTGCCCCCACAAAATCCTCCCTGCTTACCACTAACAAAGCCCGGGTGACCGAAGCCACTCCAAGGCAGGGAGCTGAGGAAGGTGCGGAAATGCCCGGGAAACCAAAGCCCCACCCAAGGCCCTGTGCCCCTCAGCAATTATGAAGGGAAAGTTGAGGGCTAAGGGAAAAATGTGACGCTTTGGCTCCCAATCTGCCAACTTCTAGGTTGGCAGTAGGGAGGTCAATCCACGGAAAATACGCCGCCACTTGAGATCTAGAAGATATATAAGTAAAAGGAACAGTCAGAGTAAGCTATGGGTATGGCAGAGATCGCTCAGTTCTCCCTCGGATAGACCAGCCCATCACCACATGACTAGAACCCAATCCTCTCAGCATCAGCTAGGAAAGGCCCTAGAAAGCCGCCTTTGGCGGGGGGATAGCTCCCCTATTTCAACTCCTTTCGGGGTTGGGCACCCGCCCTGTTTCTTTAGTTAGCAACATTAACATTAGCAACATTAACAAACTGATATAACTAAATAGAATCACCTTATGTTGACTACATACATAAAACCAACTAACCTGCAGTTGGTTCTTGACATCAAAGACATATCTGACGAACATGTTGTCGGAGCGTCCCACCGTCTGAGCATTGACCTGTACTTCTGCCACCGTGTCCAAACCCTCAAAGATCAACGCCACTCGGGTGTAGTTCAACAGTGAGGCGTCGGCTGGGGAAATATAAATATTGTACAGTATTCAATATATTTGCTTGCCACTTAATTCCACAGAAATTCACTAGCACTAGTAAAAACTCAATACATACATACATAACATTTTAAGATTGAGTGCTCCACACATACGTGCAGTTTCAGTCTCTTGCCCTAATGGCGGCGTTCCAGGCAACCCTGTTAAGGGCTGCTTCACTTGTCAAGTTTTTGGATTTGAGATCGGCACGTATAGTTCGATCTCAGGTCTTCCTCGGTCTACCCCTTGGTGCAGCTCCCTCCACAATCACAGACCTTTTTTTCACCCAATTTTGTTCATCCATTTATCTCCGCATGCCCTCTCTATCTATTGCCGGACACCTTAGTCCCCTTTAGGAGGGTGGCCATACACAAAACGCTCCCAAGCGGATGTGTCTCCGGTGAGGACAACCCGTGACAGTATATTTAAGGACTTACAGGATTAACATTGGGTCCATCCAGTTCAGAAGCCCTCTATGTATCTTTTTAGCACTATCTTTTTAGATACAAGTTATAAAACAAGCGACGACGCATACAGACTAATAACACACATAACAAAGCCACTACAACAGCTTCCTCTCTCTCCAACACCCCTTCTCCCCTCTCTACACTCTTCAAATAAGTAGGAAAAGTAGAAAGTAGGTACAAGGTGCCGTTGTAAAGGCTTATCCCTCAATACCTTCACCTGACCTGACCTGATATAAAAGATGGTAAGACAAAAGGCAAGACACAAAGTACTGACCAGTTAGTTGGGTAGAGTAAGTCCAGTTCATCTTTGAGACCCAACGATAGTCGAGGTCGTTGAAGCGGTAGTAGTAGTCGAACTGGTCCAGTACTCCGGCCTTCATTAACCCTTAAAGATCGGGGTCGGACTTAAGTCCGGTTCCAATTTGCAGCAAGTTAGGAGCATTATTAAGGCTTTTAAAGGGTTAAAATAGAGTGCAAATGGCTGGGAGCGCAGCGGGCCAGACAGCCGACTCCCAGGGCTTACCGCCGCCCATTAACTCATGTTCCCTGTGTTCTCGAGAGGCCGGCAGTGTAGCCAGTAGTGAGCATAGCTGGGAAAAATATGCCGCTATACGCTAAACTCCCATGTTACTGGTATCACTGTATGAGAACCACGAGTGCTACGTAGCTCGTTCTGGTCTCATTTTGAAGCTTTAAGCGCCTAGTTTTTTGCTAAATAATTTTTATTTCATGCAGATACTTGATTTATCATGCAGGAGGGCCTGAATATGCCCAAATAAGCCCAAAACCCCCCGCTAGACAAGGGTTAAGTCCGAGTACACACCACCCGGCACCGTCCCTCCCACCGCCATGATCACTGAAAATGCAAAGGAATATTTTAGAAGAGTAGTGTCAATACTATACTTCATTCACATTAACTTGGTACGGTAGCATATTCTTCCCTTCTTCTATGTAATTATGTTTATATAATAACACATGACACCACTATATACAAAAAAAATAGCCCATAATACAAAGCTAAAAGCATGTAAAACCTTCAAGAATTACTGAAAAAAGTATTGGTACAATATGTCTTCTAAGGGTCGACATCGATGCCAATATGTATCCGAAGGTGTACGACATGATAGTTATCCAAAAGGTAGAGTGGTGCAATCAGCCTCTGGAGCAGTGGACCACTGGTTCCTATCTTCAGAAAATTCCTGTGCTTGGTATGTTTCCAGCCAGGGCCCCACTGGGGTAAATAAAATAATTTATAAGACCAAGAGTGAGAGCAGTGGAAATGAATTACTTAAGGAGTGCGTGCGGAGTTACATGGAGGGATAGACAGACTAATGAGGAAGTAAGAAGGTGTGGTGTGGAGGTAGATGTGCTGGAAAGTGTGAAAAGGAACAACTTGAGATGGTTCGGCCATATGGAACGTATGGAAAGCGAGAGAATGACTAAGAGGGTGTACGAGAGCGAGGTGGAGGGACAGAGAGGGAGAGGTAGACCGAATGAGAGGTGGAAGGATGGAATGAGGAAGTACATGGGCGGGTGCCCAACTCCGAAAGGAGTTGAAATAGGGGAGCTATCCCTCCGCCAAAGGCGGCTTTCTAGGGCCTTTCCTAGCTGATGCCGAGAGGATTGGGTTCTAGTCATGTGGTGATGGGCTGGTCTATCAGAGTGAGAGCTGAGCGATCTCTGCCATACCCATAGCTTACTCTGACTGTTCCTCTTACTTATATATCTTCTAGATCTCAAGTGACGGCGTCTTTTCCGTGGATCGACCTCCTTACTGCCAACCTAAAAGTTGGCAGATTGGGAGCCAAAGCGTCACATTTTTCCCTTGCCCCTCAACTTTCCCTTCATAATTGCTGAGGGGCACAGGGCCTTGGGTGGGGCTTTGGTTTCCCGGGCGTTTCCGCGCCCTCCTCAGCTCCCTGCCTTAGAGTGGCTTCGGTCACCCGGGCTTTGTTAGTGGTAAGCAGGGAGGGTTTTGTGGGGGCGCTCTATGGCCTTGGCCTTGCTTGGGACCTTGGGGCTGTTCGGCCAGGCAGCCTGGGGAACAACAACAACAACAACAACAACAACATGAACGAAGGCGGTGCTGGTTGGGGGGAGGGGCGTCGACTGACTGGGGACAGAGGTGCATGGGGGCGGTTCGTTCGTGGCCACCCCTTCGGGGATCATGGCATCAGGCAATAGGTAGATAGATAGATGATATAATAGATAGACAAATTACAGTACAGTACAACAATATATCAATTATGTACTGCACTCTATACTTTGATGTAAGGACACAAATGCAGAGTAGGACCCACATTTATTCAACGTTTGGCCAGACACGACTTCTTGAGGAATAACGTTATTCCTGAAGAAGCTGTGTCTGGTGAAATGTGGAATAAACTTGGGTCTTACTCTGCATTTGTGTGTTTACCTCATCTGTCACAGCCAATGCTGATCATTCATCACTCTATACTGTACTTTATTTGATATTATAAATAAGGAACATCCCGTTCTTAACATTAATCCTCCATTACAAACCCCAATGTACCGTACTTGATTAAATTAATGAAAGCATATGATCCTCCCGGGATTCTAACTCGGGACACCACACCCAGAACATAAGCACCTAAACCATTACACCACCAACACACCCAACTTACAATTATGATCAGCCTTGAGTGACCAGTTTGAAGGAATGATGATGATGCCTGGCAGTGGAGGGTGGGTGTACATATAGGACAGGTAAGCCAGGTACCCGGTAGTGGCACACATCACACCCAGACATATGAGGGCCGGGGCATACACACGCCACCACGCACCGCCTCCTTTTCTCGGGTTAAGGGGTTCGGGCTCATGTCTGTCGGGTTAAGGGGTTGGACCGTTGGGGCTCATGTCTGTCGTGGTGATCAGGGTAGGGTGTCGTGGTGATCAGGGTAGGATGTGATGGTGATCAGGGTAGAGTCAGGGTGTCAATCGAAAGCTGAGTCCATTATTATTGTCTTTGTAAGGATAGAATTCTGGTCTATAGTTCCAATTATGCCTTTGGAAGTGATACCATGGTACAGGTACAAACAATTTCATTTTGCGTCCATTTTCTTTTATTCCTTCTTCTATTCATTCAAGTCTTTATACAGATTTGTTCAGGTTTGACACCTTTGGTATTGCTTCCTTGGGGTAAGGGCCTATGGTACTGTAGTCCTTTAGGTCGTGCTATTCCAGGAACAAACATACCGTACCCATGATAACATAGCTCAGCCTGTATATACGCCATTAAAATTCTCCAGGAAGTAGAACAACATAAGAACATAGGAAAATGGGAGTCTGCAGAAAGCCGATTGGCCCACACAAGTCAGATCCCTTTCACACCCAACCAATCTCGTCACTGCTCTCAAGCACTAGAGTTTGCACATTTAAAAGGCTGGACGTGCCTTGATGCAGTAGTATATACAGTACTGTATATTTTTTCAAGGATGACTCTCCTGACCCAAATTGTCTCCAAATCTGCATGTCAAAATATTACATTACTGTTGGAATAGGATGGTGGCATATTTTTCTTGTGGAGGTGGTGGTGTGTTGAGGTGGTGGTGGTGGTGGTGTGGTGGTGATGGTGTGCTGTTGTTGTTGTTGTGTTCCCCAGACTGCCTGGCCGAACAGTCCCGAGTCTGGTAGACCGAAGCCATCCAGATGCTCAGGGCCTCGAAGGGGCTAGGGTGAGATGAGATCTGTCTCTGAGAGGGCAGCGGGGGAGGGGATCATTAGACCATGGGCTTGCACCCCCGGGCCAATACCCCCACCGTTCGCAGCCCACCTTGCAGTGCCGCCCAAACGGGCGATCTCGCCAGCACCTAGAAGGAAAAGTGGTTCAGGAAAAGAGACAGAAATGGCTAAGGTTGGGTAGAGGATGCCAAACTTCACTCTGGATAGGACCAGCCCTCAGCCCTGTTGTTGCTGTAATAATGCACGAGACATGAGAGAGAGAGAGAGAGAGATAGTGTGTGTATGTGTGTGTGTGAGCGAGAGAGAGAGTATAACAGTGAGCTAGATGGTAACGCTATGGTGACCGATATTCATGCTGTGACGAACACTACGGTAAGATTCCACACTCAGTAAACACAGAATATCACCACCCTTTTATTCTACAACTTACATAGTAATTCATTTAAGACACCATAGTCCACTACCGTATATCACCATTACATCACATGGCATATATACTGTACATCACCATTATCATCACTACAGCACCATAACATACTCCACACCTACTGACTATCATAGCTCATCACCATTACATCACATCAGAGGTGGGCGCGCTCCGGTGGGACCGGTAATGCGGCAGCGCTCCGCGCTCATCAGACATAAGGTAATGCGGCAGCGCTCACGCGCTCCTTTTGTCAGCAGACCCGATGCGCTTCCCGCTCCGCACTCCTGCGCTCCGCGCTCCCAAAAATAGGTATATAAAAAACAAAACAAACAAAACAGCTTCTAGAAGTTATTTAATTACTTACCTTTGTCCTTCACTTTGTCCTTTGTCTTTCACTTCACTAAATTCCAAGAATTCAAAACATTAACAAAACCTCAAGTCATGGTGTCTTTCTGAAGTTTAACTGTTTAAGTTTCTCACTTTCTCAGTTTCTGTTATTCTTTATGTCATATCAATGAATCAAATGTCAATGATATGATATGATTGATATCATTGCAAATGTCAATGATATGATATGATTGATACCATTGTGAGTTTGTGACATTGTGACTGTCCATTGATATCTATGATATGACATAAAGAATTACAGAAACTGTCCAAACTGAGAAACTAAGTCCGAAACTGCCAGGTCCGACGGTATATAATTTATAATAATTATATATATACGGCCGGGACTAGGGTCTCGTCAGATGTCAGTTGTCACGCCCAGTGCCAGGTCCGTATATAATTATATACTGACTCGCCGAAAAAAAATTGTAGCAGCGAAACGACTGCACCTATGGCTTTCATATTTTTAGTTTTTTACCACATGTACCTTACCCTTCTGCATACCCACCACGGCACCACCACTACCCCAAACCCCTCCTCCCACCCACTCGCTGACTATCGGTCGCCTCACAAGGAAAAAAAAATAAAATCTGTGGCGGCGAAACGATTGCACCAATCGGTTCCATATTTGTGTGACAAGTGCCTTACCCTTATGCCTTCCCTCCACCTCACCCCCAACTGCCTCCCACAACCCACTTCCAGCGTATCCGTACGAAGAAAAGGAAAACAAATAAAATCTGTGGTGGCGAAACTACCTCACCAATCGGCTTCATATTTGTAACACGAGTCAATTACGCTTCTACCTTCCCCCCAAACCACCCTCCCACCCATACATTCAAGTAACATTCCGATAGTATCGATACCATAAAATGATAAAAGTCTCTGAAGTCTATAGTGTCTTTTGACTATCAGACAGTCAGACAGGCTCGGGCTATACCACTGCCAGACTTACCCTTAGGCCCCTTCGTAAGCCGTAACTTGCCCGTAAGGTTTACTTTGCGTTAGCAAAAGCCAAAAAAAAAAAAATAACAAGTTAACAACTGTAACACTGTCAGTCTGTCACTATCATAGTATCACTGTATCACAGTTCACTAACACCGTGAGTAACACCGTACGAACGGTACGATGACTGTACACGATACTGACGTTCTTGTACCTGTTGTTGACAGGAAAAATCGCCTCCGGAGCGCCAGAAAGGAGCGCGAATTTCTAGCTGCGCTCCCCGCCTGCACTCCGATTTCAGAATTTTGCCGCTCCTCGCTCCTCTATATTGGTAATGCGCACCGGATCGCAGAGCGCAGAGCGCCAAATGGCGCGCACCTGCCCACCTCTGCATCACATGGCATATATACATCACCATTATCATCACTACAGCACCATAACACACTGTACACCTACTGACTATCATAGCTCATCACCATTACATCACATGGCATATATACATCACCATTATCATCACTACAGCACCATAACACACTCTACACCTACGGACTATCATAGCTCATCACCATTACATCACATGGCATATATACATTATCATCACTACCGGTACAGCACCATAACACACTCCACACCTACTGACTATCATAGCTCATCACCATTACATCACATAGTATAATATATCACCATTATCATCACTACAACACCATAACACACTTCACACCTACTGACTATCATAGCTTATCACCATTACATCACATAGTATAATATATCACCATAACACACTCCACACCTACTGACTATCATAGCTCATCACCATTACATCACATAGTATAATATATCACCATTATCATCACTACACCACCATGACACACTCTACACCTACTGACTATCATAGCTCATCACCATTACATCACATAGTATTATATATCACCATTATCATCACTACACCACCATGACACACTCTACACCTACTCACTATCATAGCTCATCACCATTACATCACATAGTAGCCTATTATATATCACCATTATCATCACTACACCACCACCATACACTCCACACCAATACAGCCCATCATAACAGCAATACAACACATAACACTATCATTATATCATCATCATCATCATTACAGCACCACCACCACCACCACTACACACGCACACCACCATAACCCATCACAACACCAATACACCACACAACACTACACAAATCACCATCACTACCACACACACACCATCACTACCACACACACACCATAACACACAGAATTACACTGATAACACCACTGATAAGAGAATGTCACAATCTTCATATAGTTTTATTTACACACACCACACCACCATTGTATTAAAACACTATATAAATCACCATCACTACCACATCACCACTAACACCAATACACCACACCACCACCACCAACACAACACAGAACATTACACTGATAACACCACTGATAAGAGAACAGTCATTCACTTTGGTTTACATGCACCCAGAAAATATCGTACTGGAATATTCAGAAATTATGTTGTAAGATAAAGTATATTAATTTACTCTTCTAAAGCAATAATTTGACCACTTGCGAGTTTTGGTCTATAAGGAAGTTGGAGCCATAAACATCGATATTATTGAGAAATTAAATAATAACATTTTGTAAGTTTCCGATGGATGCAAATTATGTCGAATTGGGTTTTATATTTGTATTCATGTACTGAAACCGTATTTTAGCTGGTAATTCTGCTAAATGTCGATGTCTACAGCTCCAACTTCCCTATAGAACGAAACTTGCAAGTGGTCAATTGGACACGGGACAAACAGCACTTATTTTAATTCCAAATGGTTACGTAGTCTATATTTAGAGGTAAAATACTGCTATATGGAAGAGAGAGAGAGAGAGAGAGAGAGAGAGAGAGAGAGAGAGAGAGAGAGAGAGAGAGAGAGAGAGAGAGAGAGAGAGAGAAAAAAAACAATATCTACCCCTAACTCAAACAAGTACCGGTAAGCGTCCAATCTGTCTGTGGTGAGGCTACTCCACCACACCACCACCATCGCCACCATTCCACCAACTCGCACCTCCACCATCTCCACCAATCCTCCTCAAACTGAAATGGGGGAGAGAGGAAGAGGGGTTAAGAGTCTGAGAGAGAGAGAGTGTGTGCGTGAGAGTGAGATATTTACATAGATGTACATATATACACTGACCACACAGACCTTACGATCCAAACGAGGTGGTCAGGACTTGATAATGCTAGTAGAGATGGCATAGCTTACCAGATAGAAAAGGAAAGTTGGAGAGAGAGAGAGAGAGAGGGAGGGGGGAGTATTAAGTGTAGGGTGGTGCTGTACGGTAAAGAAAACGGTATGTCCTTGGATGGATGCATGGAAGACACACGGAGTTTGAAGCAATTTAAGTCATGGGAAGAGGGAAAGACTGATTCTGGGAGAGTTCCAGAGCTCAAGAGTTGAATAGAAGAAAGACTGAGAATAACGTTTCACTCTTGGGTTGGAGAGTTGCACAGCAAATAATGAGTGAAGAACCCCATCTTCTCTAGAACCCATAGACACCTGAGAATTTGTGTTATCGTCTTATCTGTATTTGTTTGTTTTATTAATTAGTATATATACTATGTTGCATTACTGATAGCTATAATAAAGTAGCCTACCTGAGGTGAAGTTGGTAATTAGTGAAGAACCCCTCCTCTCTACAACCCAAACCCACACTTCTAGTACTGGAAAACTAGCATATTACTATTATATATATTGTTATATCACTATTCTTTAATCTTTATACTGTACTAGCAGGGGTACCCGGCATTGCCCGGGTTTAAATTCTACTACCATAATCACCATCATCAATCACTACTACCACAATCATCGCAATACTATCTATCTATCTATCTATCTGTATGCTCAGGCCCAATCCCCATTTTGGGGGTAGCCGACTCAAGACAGAGCAAGAACAGGGAAAACACAAAAACAGCATAAAACAACAAATAAACACAGATAAAAAGCACAAACTCACACACATCCAGGTCACCCAGGAGAAGACCCAGAGACCAGGGTCACCAAGGTCGCTCCAGCACTCCCCCGGCCCCCGACCACCCGGAGAGGTTCCGATCTCGGCAGGCAGGCATGCAGCGGAGCCAAAGCCACAAGCCCTCCCACCACACTTCCAGGCGCACCCTTCATATTAATCGTCTCCCCAGGCCAGGCGCCTGATGGACTATTATCTAGTCCAACTTGCACCCGACCCCTTACTCCAAATGACCACGTGTTCACTCAACTATTCACAAGCATTCTCCATTCACTCCTGTCCACCACCACTTCCCCTGCCTGATCTATAGTCATTCCTCTATCATCCAAAGCCTTTCTTACACAGTCTCTCCATCTCAATGGGGGTCTTCCTGCCCTTCTATCTCCCCTTGTACCTGACTCACATATTCTCTTTGTAAGCCTTTCATCTCCCATTCGTTCAACATGACCATACCAGCTCAGCACCCTTCTGTCCACTCTGGCTGACAAATGTTCCTGCTGCCCCACTCTCCTACATATCTCTTCATTCCTCAATCTGTCTCTACGAGTAACTCCACACATACTCCTCAAGCAGCTCATCTCCATCACATCCAGCCCTCTTTTCTCCTTTTTCTTCAGAGCCCATGTCTCAGCCCTATACATCGCTGTTGGCACAACAATTCCTTGATACAGTGCACTTTTTACTTTCACTCCGAGATTTCTCGTCTTCCACATACTTCCCATTGCTCCGAAATCACAATACTACTACTATAATAATCACCAGCCTCGACCTCCCAGTGCCTCATTAAACGGCGACCTCGATTTCAGCTGCTAAATTACCTCCGATTTTGGATCTGACCTCATCCATACCCCCATTTTGGGGGGCTGCGAACAACTTTCGTTCCATACACCTTTTCGATCGGAGGCCTCCTTCTGCCCGAAACGGATTTTTTTTTAGTTTTTTTTTTTTTCAATTTCGGCCTCGAAACGACCTCCGATCGTGGCCTCGCCCCCTCTATGACCTGACCCAGGTCAATTTACACCCGCATGCAAAGTTTCAGCTCCCCAGGTCCAAAACTGCGGCTGCCTATGAAGAACACACAGACAGACAAACAGACACATGAACTGATTTAATAATATAATTGTGTTATATTACTGATAATCTTAATAAAAGTACCTGATATGCAACAAATAGCGAGTGAAGACTCCCCTCCTTCCCTAAAAAACGAAATCCACACTACTACTACTGGGAAACTCGTATATTACTATTATATATATTGTTACATCACTATTCTTTATACTGTATTGTGTTATATTACTAATAATCTTAATAAAAGTACCTGATGTGTAGCAAGCAGCAAGTGAAGACACCCCTCCTCTCTCAAACCCACACGACTACTGGTGGGAAACATGAACACCTGGTCTATATAAGTGTTTTCCTCTTATCTATGTTTGGTTAGGTTAGGTTAGGTTAGGTTAGGTTAGACGGGAACATGATGGGAAAGGTCCGACTCCACTACACGTAATGTAAACAAAGATGGCGGTACGCCCTCTCACTATATCCTACCCGGAGACTTGCCCAAATGTCTCTTCCCCGCCGGGTCTCGAACCTGGGACCTTCTGGTTGTGAGCCAGACGCGCTATCAGTTACGCCACGGGGAGGTGTGTGTGAGTGTTAGTATTTACCTAATTGTATTGACCTAATTGTAGTTTACAGGAGTTGAGCTAAGCTCGTGTTGTCCCGTCTCTCAGTCTACTTTTTATCCGATTTTTTCTTGAAAATATGGATGTTCCTTGCCCCTAGTGTGTGTGTGTGTGTGTGTGTGTCTTAGTGTATGTGTGTGTGTGTGTGTTAGTGTATGTGTGCATGTGTGTTTGTATGTGTGCGCCCATACCCATCACCCTGCCCCTCATGGAACTAAGCCCCACAATTGCCCTACAACAAATAAAAAAGAAAAACTACCACAAGAAGCCCAAACAGCTAAATTATCAGATAATTTAGCTGTTTGGGCTATGGTAAAATTTAGAAAATGCAAATCGTCACATTCTTTCCAAGGATGTAGTATCCGGGTATACGCTCATGTTTACATCAGTTGTGCGCTCGCGGTTATGTTCCCGTCTATTTTGACGGCTATTATTTCTTGCCCCCTGCTGGCAATATATATGATGATGACAATAAATCATGCGGGTGTGAGTGGGGCAAAACCCCACCTCAACCTATTATTGTATCCTATGGCAGTCAAAATAGACGGGAAAATTATTACGAGCGAGCCGAGTAGTGTAAACAAGGCGGGCAGTACGCCCGAATACTACATCCTTATCGCATATTTTTTTAAAGTGGCACAAGGCTCCCAGCCAAAGTCCATGAATCACTCTGGAACAAATTCAAAACCGTTGCAGCAGAAGAGATTAGGCCTAGCCACGATGAAAGAAAAAACAAAAACAAAAAAAAGAGGTATTTAGCCTATTCCGAAAAGGCTCCTACGTTTGCAGCCACGAATTACTACCGTTACGTTCGGGGACTACGCGCGCGCGCCCCCCCCCCCCCCCTCATCCTTCCAGGACTTATTATCGTCATAGGCTATATAGTGAGCAGGAGGTTCCGGGGGTAAAGAACAGCAGCAAGCAGGCCGTGAGCCCGTGGAAATTTGGAAAAAAATATTAGGCTAAATTAGGCCTAGATGCGAACGTAAAGGTTGTGACCGGACAAGAGTACGTGAGCCGTTTCTAAATAGCCTAGCCTAGGCGGCATAGGCCTAATAACTAGGGGGAAAATTATGAAAACCTAACTGGCATAGGCCTAGGTCTTCTTTATGATTATCAGCATTAGGGCCTATGTCAAACCAACAAGATGCTATGGTGTTGTTGTTGTTGTTGTTGTTCCCTAAGCTGCCTGGCCGAACAGCCCCGTGGTGTTGGCCTAGGCTATCCAAGTTTGCCATTTATGATAACGTACTGTACAGAGCTGAATTATGATAGATCCTTGGGTCAATATACAGGAGGCGCTACAATATAGGTAGCAAAATTTTAATGGTAGTTTTGGGTTCCTATCATCATATGCTTCATTTCTATATACTTTTTATCCCCGGGAAAAAACAAAAAAATCTTGGGATTTTTCATTTATTTTCTTGGGATTTTTTGATTTGGTCATTAACCTAACCAAAAAACCTAACCTAACCTAACCTAATAGCCCCCAAATACATTTAGGTTAGGTTAGGTTAGCTTTTTTGGTTAGGTTAATAAAAAAAAAAAAAAAAAAAAATCAAAGAAAAAAAAAACCCAAGATTTTTTTTTTTTTTTTCCGGGGATAAAAAGTATATAGAAATGAAGCATATGATGATAGGAACCCAAAACTACCATTAGAATTTTGCTAGCTATATTGTAGCGCCTCCTGTATATTGACCGATCCTTGTTTCCTGAAGGTGATAAAGGTTAAGTAGGGTGAACTCCATGAACACTCATTATGTTAAAAGGCCTGTCTCTGAGAAATAAGCTTAATGCCTGGTTCACACATTGGCGAGTCAGAGCGCGAGGCCAACGCGAGTCACACTCGCCGCATACCGCCGTTGATGGAGCCCGAACCCAACGCGAGTAGCATCTGATGCGAGAAAACACGCATATAACACTAGTTTACACGAGTTTACACGAGTTCACAGGAGTATCCGCGAGTGTCGGCGAGTGTAACACGACCCCAACACGCACCGCTGAAATTTGAAAAATAACGGTCACATTCCAGGGTACGAATAGTGCGAGTCTACAGGAGTCTACACGAGTGTCACAGGAGTTTACATGAGTTTACACATGTTTACACGAGATGAACGCGAGTCTACAGGAAGTTAACAGGAGTGTATGGGAGTCTAACATGAGTGTGTGCGAGTGTTGGCGAGTGTCAGAAAACGTATAAAGATGCCCCCACTGGCACCATTTCTCACACCAGTGCACCACGCAACACCACCACGGACGGACGTACGTGTTACTCTGCAGGATACAGCCCAACCAACCCACCCACCCACCCACACACCATGTCCATCACGAGGCGCAGAGCGGCAGCTGTGGTCATACTCCTGCAGATGCAGATGCATCTCGTAGACCTAGAGGAGCTGGAGGAGAAGGAGGCTGAAGAAAGACGTCAAGGGGAAAGGCCACGAAGGACAGTTTGGGCAAGGAGGTGGCTACTGAGACGGCCACAGTTCGGTGTGTACGAACAACTTATGGAGGAGCTTGAGAGAGAGGACCCCAAAGGATTCCGAAACTTCCTACGTGTGGACGTCCACATGTTTAGGGAGTTGGTGGCAAGTGTCGGGCCTAGGGTAGAGAAGCAGGACACCTTCTGGAGGCAAGCTTTGTCACCTGGGCTGAGGATTGCAATCACACTCCGCTACCTGGCCACTGGTGACTCATATCCTAGCCTACAGTACGCGTTCCGTGTGGCCCGGAACACCATCTCCCTCATTGACTGAACGGTTTCGCCGTTCCTCGCGTAGACTCACGTTGGTTTCGCCGTTCCTCGCGTAGACTCGCATAGACCCGCGTTAATATCGCGTAAACTCATGTATACTCATGTTGGTTTCGCATAGACTCGCCACACATATTGTGAAATTCAGACCACCACGTGGGTACTCTCGTTTACGCGTGTTACACCCGCGTTACCCCGTGTTAACTCGCGTTAGGGTCGTGTTGACTCCTGTTTGACTCTTGTTAAACTCGCCTTTGCCAATATTGGCACCCACATGGTTATTTGCATATATAGTGTTGACTCATGTTGTACTCGTGTAGACTCGCGTAGACTCGCGTAGACTCATGTAGACTCGCTATCATTTAATGTCTAAATAGTACAACGCGAGTCTACATGAGTGTCACACGAGTCTACATGAGTGTCACACGAGTCTACGCGAGTATACGCGAGTCTATGCGGTTTGGCGTCCTAGTCCCACTTGACTCTCCAAATTTCATGCATGCATGAAATCTTTGCCCGCGTTCGCGAGTGTACGCGGTGCAGCCCGAGTCAACGCGAGTCTATGCGAGTGTCGGCGAGTGTCGGCGAATTTGGGATAATCATTGGCGAGTGCAAGAATTTCATCACTCGCGTTGGCCTCGCACTCCGACAGTCCGACTCGCCAATGTGTTCTTGTTCTTGTTCACTTTAAGGGCTGCAGGGCACCTCAGGTGGGACGACCACCTGCTACAGCCCTACCTCGCTTCCACTGGCCACACAACTCGCCAATGTGTGAACCATGCATTCTTCTTCTTAGGGTTGTGATGTGCAATGTACACGGAGTAGGAATCTCCAGATATTTGCACAGGCGTTTTTGGCGTTGGACAGCTTTTTATGTGTTAGTTGGGTTAGTTAAAGTAAGATAGTACAGCATTGTAAGTCCTTTTTGTCTTCTTCTTCTTCTTATTGTTTAAATGTGCAGTTTGCTTGGAGGGTTGTGGTGTCTCCAGATTACTGCACAGGCGTTTTAGGAGGGGTGAAAAGAACAATTGTTAGTATGATAGGGGTTAGGAGAGATAGTAAAGGTGGATTTTATACTACTGTACTGTATATGAGGGGTAAGTTTGTCGTTGTCTTTTGAGGTCAGGGTGATTTAAGTCTAGGTGAGGGTGAGGTCAGAGTCAGAGATGATGATGATGATCAGTTGCAGTACAGTACAGTACTGTACTGCTCTATGTGTACTGTGTGATTCAAGTCAAGGTGAGGGTGAGGTCAGAGATGATGATGATGATCAGTGGTGGTATAGTACAGATTCAGTTGGATGGTAATTTTATATGCTTGTGATTTTGTTTGTTGTTCTGATGTAGGTTCCTAGGGCTGATGCGATGACATGTTTACTGTGCTGTGGTAGGTCTCCTCCACCTAGGATATGCTTGATGTTGAATGTTCCTCCTTGTTGGGTTACTACACTTCTGAGGTGGGTGCGGGCACCGTAATGTCTGTGGCAGTGGAGTAGATAATGCTCCACTGTCTCAGGTGTGAGGCAGTACGGGCAATTTTCATTTGCTTGCAGTCCCATCCTGTACATATGCCCTCCCAGTCTGGTGTGTCCTGTTCTGAGGCGGAGAGCCGCGGTGTTTAAGGCTTTGTTCTTGTAGATGGAGTGTTTCCACACTGACCACTCTGACTTGATGTTACTGTATTGTGTGCCAGCTATGGTTATTTTCCACTCTTCCTTGAAGTCTTGGAGGACGTCTTCTCTGAGGATGTTTGTCCGGTCGGTTGTGGTGTAGGGTATGACTGTTGTTAGGTGGAAGGAGTGCATCCCTTTGGCTAGTCCATCCACTATTTCATTATGGAGGATGTCAATGTTTTTGTCTTATAGTTAACTTTACCTTTCTTTCTTCTTCTTCTTCTTTTTGTGGAGTTGCTGTCCCCTCTCAAAGCCAGCTCACCTATGCACCGGTGACTTCTCCAGAAACAGATAGAGCTAGATTTAAGAATTAGTTTAGAAATTATGTAGTCGTAGAAAGGATAGTTAAAGACAAAGAATTGAAGTATATAGCTTAAGCAGAACTCTCCTCTCCTTATTTTACCCCCTCCTCCACCTCCCAATATCTTGTTCTCTCCTTATCTTAATTCATCTTTTCCCCTCTCTACTATTTAATCTCATTTTTCTTCCTCCCCCGCTCTGGTCCCCTTCTCCCCCCTCATCCTATTCTATCCTATTCCGTTTTCTCTTCTGCCACACCTGCTCCAGGAATCTTTTCACTACCTTCATTCTTTTCCCCATTTCCCCATCTACCCCCTCTTCTGTCTCGAGACCTAACACAAATTTTACACCCTCATCCTCCTCCTCTTTCTGCTCTTCCCATTCCCTCTCCCCTACCACCCGTTTCAACTCATTTTCCAACCCCTCTCTCTCCTCTGCATACCCCTGGCACTCTGTCACTATATGTTCTATTGTCTCCTCCACTCTCCTCCCTCCCACCTCACACTGTAGACACTCTTTCACCCCCCCCCATTCCACCTCCATGTTCTCCTATTTGTCTCTAATGCTCCTGCCCTAGCCTTAAACAGTAGTTCAGCTCCCCAACTTCCGTCATAGAACTCCTCTTTTCTCGGTCTCCCCTTGCTTCTATATCTTATCAGTGTACTTTCTTCTCCATATTTCTCTTCCATTCCTGTCTTCCTACTTCCTTCACTCTCGTTCCTATCTCTTTCTCTAGTCTCCTTCCCTGACCTAATCCTGTATTACTCCCTACATCTCTCCACTCCTCTCCCACCCTTCTTTGTTTCACTCCTATTTTTGTTCAGTTTTCTCTTACACTCTTTTGCCCATCTACTCTTCCCCTCCCCCATTCATTCACTCTCCTTGGCCACCTATGATCCTCCATCTCCTCCAACCTACTCTTGTACCTCAACTTTGCCTTCGCCACTCTCTCCTCAAACGTACTCCATCCCATCTCCCCTCTCACTGCTTCATTTGCTGTCCACCTTCTTGCTCCTAACCCCATTCTTCCTATTTTATTTTGTCCCGTCTCCAGTCTATTTATTTCTCCCCCTGTACTCCCTCTCACATCCATCCCGTACATTATTCTCGGCACTTCAAAGTCCTTCCACACCTCTCTTACTATTTTATATTTATTTACTCTGGTTTTTGTCACATTCCACAGTTTCCCACTACACTGCTCCACCTTCATGATTTTCTCATTCATTGTCCTTTGTCGCCCTTCCCTCCCTATCCATACCCCTAAATACTTCACTTCCTCCCTTGTTTCTATTCTTTCCCCTCCTATCCTCATTTCTACTGCCTCTGGTCCATTTACTACTATCATACTGCTTTTCTCTACACTGAACTTCATTTCTAGGTCTCTGCCAAACTGGGTGAAGACGCTCATTGAGGAATTCGACGTTTCAATTTCGCCACTTAAGATACGGTTGCCCACTTTCAGTATCTCTTAAGACAGCTTCAGTAAAGATGGAGTTCACATTAAAACATAAATATAATATGTTTCCCTTTGTTCTCTCTCTGATGTACACTTAGATAAAGACAACAGAATAATAACGAGTCCGAACTTTCCGACCTATGTTTACGTTTTGGCTAATAATCTCAACTATAGTAAGTTAGTAACTCATAATTTAAAGTATTTATTTACATAGTAAGATTAATTTTGAACTATAATATATATATCCTATTTGAATCAATAATCTACACAGACTGAATTATGTAGATTTAAAGCTCTAGTGTTGATATTTATGTAAAGTCCCAATAATATTTTGTTGAATGTTTCTGGCGGGCAATTCAAATTCAATACAATTGAAAATGAAAACAAAGTCATCGGACATCTTTTATTCAACAAAGAAATAAGCGATAGAGTGAAACAGACAATCTATCAAATGTGGAGAGTACGAGAGAAACAATTGAAAGAACTGAAATAAGAAGACTGACGAGAGAAGAAACAAGAATGAAGGAAGAAGAGAGAAGAAACAAGACTGAAGAAAGAAGAGAGAAGAAAGAAGATTTCAGAAAAAGGGATGAAAAATGAGATATATTTATTTTTAGACAAATAGAGCACGTCACAAAAAGAAAAATAACAAAACCTCTTAGGGAAGTGCCGACGTTAAGGCTAAACTTCCCGAATTCCAACTGAACTGAACTACAAGCTACTCCTTGTGTTACGCTTTATCTTTGGGACCAATAGAGGGATGTTCACGGGAAGCATGATATTTGGAAGTTACATGAAAATTTAACCCCTTATGAACCGTGACGTCTTTTTCAGTAGCGTATATTATGGCTACTATTAAATGATTATATTTAGTTTAGTAAGGGCCTCCAGCAATTAACAGGCTTCGAACTATCTCACTTAACCCTTTTTACAACCACAGATCCTTCTTAAACTGCACAAAATCGTCTAAATCTAGCTAGAAAGATATTAAAAAGACGTCGCCAGTTCAGAAGGGGTTAAGGGTTGATGGGAAGAATTAGGAGTAAAATTATTGGTGGTCCTAGTTTTAAAAGTATTATATGAATGAGTCTCTTCACAATGCAATGGAAGATAATCCACTCTCGGATGCTGTAGGGATAGCTAATACCTAAATATGTTGGTGCTTGCCTGATATGGGCACTATTATCTCCAAAAGAAACTTGCAGATAGTATGTCATCATTGGTGTGCGTCTGTCTATTTGTCAACAAAATGACAGATTAAATGAAACTTTGTCTCTCCCTGTAAGAGGGACAACCCGAGCCAGGGGTTAAAGCCGGTATCACACGAGCACTTTTTCCCTCAACATTGGTCTGGCACCTTATGAGGTCAACATTTATAATATTTCTGTCACCTAAATTCATCTACCATCAGTCTAGTTTACGACACTATAGTGCAAAATAATCCAGAAATTTTTTGATCATCGAATGTTGAGTATAAAAGTTATCGTGTGATACCGGCTCAAGTTGTGTAAATGTATGTGAATGATGTTGTTGTTGTTGTTGTTGTTCCCCAGGCTGCCTGGCCGAACAGCCCCAAGGCCAAGGCCATAGAGCGCCCCCACAAAACCCTCCCTGCTTACCACTAACAAAACCCAGGTGACCAAAGCCACTCTAAGGCAGGGAGCTTAGGAGGGCGCGGAAACGCCCGGGAAACCAAAGCCCCACCCAAGGCCCTGTGTCCCTCAGCAATTATGAAGGGAAAGTTGAGGGGCAAGGGAAAAATGTGACGCGCTTTGGCTCCCAATCTGCCAACTTTTAGGTTGGCAGTAGGGAGGTCGATCCACGGAAAAGACGCCGTCACTTGAGATCTAGAAGATAATTATATAAGTAAAAGGAACAGTCAGAGTAAGCTATGGGTATGGCAGAGATCGCTCAGCTCTCACTCTGATAGACCAGCCCATCACCACATGACTAGAACCCAATCCTCTCAGCATCAGCTAGGAAAGGCCCTAGAAAGCCGCCTTTGGCGGGGGGATAGTTCCCCTACTTCAACTCCTTTCGGAGTTGGGCACCCGCCGTGTGAATGATGTACGTGTGAGCGTTGTAGGCAATGAGTGGTCAATAAATAGTTCAGTTAATGTTAAGATATAATTTTCTCTATCTAGGTAAACCATAGAAAACATTATATTTAGGGTGACTAACTTATATTGTACATGTATAGCTTTTCTGTATTGTTTCAACCATCAATAACAATTCATTTTTTTGTTTTATATCATTAGACATGGATTAGTTGAATAAACATAGAATGAAAGTATCTAAGCCATTTTTGGTAGAATTTTACTTTAGTGGCGCGCACTTTACAGGTAGCCTATCACCACGAACTATTTTCGGTGTCCACGCATCCATTAACAACCTAAAAATAACACACATAACAAAGCCACTCCAACAGCTTCCACTCTCTCCAACACCCCTTCTCCCCTCTCTACACTCTTCAGAAAAATAGGAAAAGTAGAATGTAGATACGAGGTGTTGTTGTAAAGGCTTATCCCTCAATACCTTCACCTGACCTGACCTGACCTAGCCTACACCCTTCTCTGGTCTGATACTATAGTCTATTTGCTGTAAGTAGGCAAGTACGGTCGCGCTAATAAGTCATGTCCCAGCTGTCTTTACGTTTGGCTCTCTCTGTGCTGTATTAATGTCTGTCAGATGTTGAATAGGGTGGATAAGTGTAGGACCATGCTTATACTCTTCACTATTTAGATTGTAGTCTATCGAGGCACATGGTTGATGTTGATGCCTAACTTCCATAAGACTGGTGGTGTCGTCGTTGTAGAGGGAGGCCATGTGGTTGTGTGTTCTGGGTATAGAGAAACGAATGTGAATGTGAATGTAGAAAAACGAATGTGAATGTAGAGAAACGAAAGTGAATGTGAATGTAGAGAAACGAATGTGAATGTAGAGAAACGAATGTGAATGTAAAGAAACGAATGTGAATGTAGAGAAATGAATGTGAATGTAGAGAAACGAACGTGAATGTAGAGAAACGAATGTGAATGTAGTGAAACGAATATGAATGTGAATGTAGAAACCGATTGTGGTGAATGGGAATGTAGAAAATCGAATGTGAATGTAGGAAACCGATTGTGAATGTAGAAAACCCAATGAGAATGGAGAAACACGTATCTGTGAACATCGGCAAAGAAAACCGTACAGGAACTGAGATGGGACATCTGAATGTGAATGTGGTGGTAACTTTTTGCCGGTAAGAAATCCACCGAATGTGGGAAGCGTGTTAATAACAGTGTTAAGATGGGAAAATTCTTTTCCCTTTTTTGTTCTCCCATTTTTTTTACGAAGTTTTTTCGTAGTGGGTACCCGATCAATATGATCGAGAAGTAGCGTTGCACTTATGAAGATGAATCTCTTTCTTCCTCGCGGCGGTTGATTCAAACGACTGACGTGGTGTTGAATGGAGACTATTATACTAATAGGCAACATCGTCAATGAATCCGGGGCCCCTACTAAATATTAGGTTTTCTCTACTTCCCTTCGGGAATCAAACCTATATTTTACATCTACCTAGATGAATTCGAACGATATTCTGTATAGTATAGCCATTTTAGATATATATTGTAAAGATGTTGCCATTACTGTAGCGATTTTTGTAATTTATTTACTATCTAGCGGACTTGATTGGGTAACCCTGGTCTATCAGTGGCGTAGCCAATGGGGGGGGGGGGGGGGCACGTGCCCCCCATGAGAAACCTGTGCCCCCCAGCAGACACCACAGCCCTACATGTATACCTAATTTGTTATTGTTAGTTTGTATTCAATAGGAAGTTAGGAACTCCTGGATAGAAGGCAGCACCACCTAAAACAATAATTAAAATCATTAAAGATCATAAGTATCTCCATTTAAAATTATCACTTCACCAACAGCAGTAACAGTGAACAATTATAAAGGAGTATAACATTATGATAGTTACCGCCTTAATCATCGGTTGGAGGTTCGTTTTCTTTCGTTTTCATACCTGTTGGAGCTTTGATTACAGACTAATAACACACACAACAAAGCCACTCCAACAGCTTCCTCTCTCTCCAACACCCCTTCTCCCCTCTCTACGCTCTTCAGAAAACTAGGAAAGTAGAAAGTAGCAATGAGGTACCGTTGTAAAGGCTTATCCCTCAATACCGTCACCTGTCACCTGATTTTTCATCCATCCTAGATTGGAAAATTGAAATCTGAACTATTTCTTATTCTTAATATATAAAGTTTAAACATGTTCAATTGTTCAGTTAATTTAAGGCAGAACGAAAACAAAATATTGTTACAAAAGAACATTATTTCTCGAATGAATGCTAGAAATGTGTGTTGTTGTTGTTTTTTAATATAATCGTTCAGCTGATTGCTGCGTGGTGAAAAGAGGGACGAGGGAGAACACGTTTGGTAAGAAATGTTTCTGGTTTGTGGCATTTCTTGTACAATTATCATGATGTCTTATTATCTATTCAACTCTAAAATAATTTGCAGGCATTGTGTAAACACAATAATGTCACTAAACTGTAATTATAGAGATTAGGCCTATACAGTACACCATATCAATACAATATATAGCCTAATCCTGCAAGTACTGTACATGACTATTTTCATAACTTAAGTGAATCAATAAAGCTCTCCCTTCAACCCTTCCTTAGATTATGCAGTAGTAATTTTGGTATGTAAAGGATATTCCTCTGATTATGTCTCACAAGATTTCTTTGGTTCAGTTTCAATTATGCGAATTAGCTTCTAATTTCCAAAATGTCTGTCCACAAATATACATTACAAGTGTTTAATGAAGCTCTGAGAGGATTGTGTTTACAGTATGTATATACCAAATTGGTTATGTAAATTGAGTTAGTGTTAGTTGAGTTTAATACAATATAGGCTAATGTTTAACCATATAGACAAAGCTAAAGATAAAATCAAAGAGGAGTTCCTTAGAATCATTAGTTTGATAATGTGCTATTTATAAAAAAAAACATTGCTTCAGATTGAGTCTATTAAGTAGTGAAGTTCAAAACAAATCTTGGGGGGGGGGGGCACAGAGCCCCCCCCCCCCTCCCCCCAGCTGGATTGCTCGCTTCGCTCGCCTATCAATTTATAGGGGCCCAATGAAGTCTCTACCTGGCCCTGAGTATCAGGTGCCCCTCCCATGATAGTGGTGCCCCCCCAGGTGCCCCCCTGCTGAGAAAACCCTGGCTACGCCACTGTGGTCTATACTGATTGAAAGCTGCCTTGTGATTGGTCAAAGATTTAAAGAGCCGTCAGCTGATCTTAAACAGGTTATTTATCTATTTATTTATTTGGATCCCCTTCTCCCTTATAGTGGAAAGATGTCTATCAAACTTGATATACAGCCTAGGATTGCAGTACCAGATCAAAACTTGCATGAACACTTTGTGCATATCGCCGTCATCAAGGACCAGCATCAACATCATAGAGACCCCTCCGAAACACCATCTTCTTCCACGGCGTCCGTGATAGAAAACGGAGCCAAGCGGAGACGTATAGGGGAAGCTCAATCATCGGAAATAATACGTTGACATCCCATTTGAATAACCGAGACAATGAAGCAATTGAGGTTAAAATTAAAGCAAGCAGTGAAGACAATGAAAGAAAATATAAAAAAGACATTTGTAATCTTAGAGAAAAATACAATATAACTGAAAATCTTGAAATAATGAGTGAAATCGAAGCTAAACAATTGATTAAGAGTTTCCCCGAGCAACTGCGGGAAGACTCTTAAGAGTCTGGGGGGGGGGGGGGAAACTCATTTAAAACACCCCAAAATTTTTTTTTTTTTTTTTTTGCCCCTGGGCCATGCCAAATATCACTCCTCCACCTCCCCTCCTTCCCCACTTTCCTCACCTCCTTTAGTTATCACCTATTTTCCCTGTTATTCCCTTATTCTGTGGTCTATTTTCGTGCTAACATTAGCGAGTTGCAAGCAGGGCATTATCATCACTGTTACCAAGCGAGTGCAAGAGAGAGAGAGAGAGTATCGATCGACAGTCTCTCTCCAGACGTGGGGAAAAGTGGAGGGGAGGGAGGTTGCCTCAGCCATACATTATGTAACTCCCGGCCTGTATCGCCGATTTTGACCATCCAAACGCTGTTTCCACTTGTTTTATTGTTGTAACAGGTTAATACCTTTATAATCAACCTATAATAGGCGCATATGGATAAGTATTAATGCTATTTATGGTAAAATAACGATGTTAGTGATGGGAACAGCTCAAATACGTGCGCACAGGAGTGTGGTGTCTCATACCCCCCATGCGCACGTCTTAGGTTAAAGATAAAGTGCAAATCAAAAATAGGGAAGAGATAATAGAAGGTATGAGAAGTGGAAGTAAAACTAGAGAAGCTGTTGAACAAGACATATCAAGTAATTATATTGAGGACAAGCTTTGAAAATGCCAGAACAATTTTTATGACAAGGACAAGAATGATAGAAGTAAAAGAAAACTTCAAAAACAAATATGACCCTAACCTATTGTGCGATATTTGTCAAAATGAAAATTAAAATCAAATGCACCTGTTCAACTGTGAATCATACGAAGACCTATAGCCTACAAAGATCTGAGAGGCAGGGACAACTTGAGGGAAATATTTTGACAAAATGAATTAAAAAGGGTAACAGAGACTATAAGAACAGTTCTGAAAAGGAGGGCGACTATCGTTAATTTGAGAAAAGAAATATATAAGTAATATGAAAATGTTTAACAAATACAAATAACAATAAAGAAACAGCCATCATTCATAGAACGAAATCCTGGATGGGAGAGTGCGCCAAATACAAACAAACAAATCCCATCTCCACTAGCTCCGATCCTCCTCAACCTTCCATGCCCCCTACACACACCCAACAACCCTCCAACTTTAACCATAGGACCATCCCTAAGGCATGCACCAGCAGGAAACATCAAATGCTATACGCAACCCTCGATTACTGACCAAAACGAGCGAGAGGAGACACCACAACACATGGACGCACCCATCACCACCTCTTGCAAACTCTATCCAGCCCCTAATTTCAAAACCTGCACAACTAGTCCGGCATAAAAAAACACCAGGTGCAACCGATGCACAACCCGGTTGTAGGCTAATACTCTTTGCGAAAAGAAATACTTTCTGTTATTTTTGTTGCTTTGTTTCTTGAAAAGCTTCCTCTGATTTCCCCTTAGGCTATTGTTGTTTTCCAGGAAATGTTTTGATTTGTCCAACTTCTATATCCCTTCGATGATCTTGAAGGTTTCAATTAGATCCCCTAGCTCTTTGTCTTCTCTTCTCCAGTAATGGCAAGTCGAGAATATCCAGTCTCTCTTCATAAGTCATGTGCTTTAATTCAGGGACTAATTTTGTGGCTCATCGCTGTAGGCTACCATTTGCCCGAAGATGACCCAACTGTGACATCCCAGCCAGAAGAGACACTACCTCAGCCGAATCAACCATCGGCAAGCATTCAGCCTGCTGGCTTAAAACCAATTTTTGGTTACCTCACAGACAGTCCTAAGGTAGGACAGGACACTAAGCCTAAGGTGGAAAAGGCTGGTTACCGTACATGCTGGGGACAAAGTAACGTAAGTTAAAACGCTTGCTGTCCTACTCTTTCCGTGCTACCCCGTGTCGGTTATAACGCTTGCCGGCATAGCCAAGTACGGAACCAAGACTCAGGCACCAGCCGAGGATCAATTCACGGCAGTTAAAACGCTAGCTGTCTTGGTCGTAACTCGGTGCAAACCCGCGTCGGTTATAATTACCCTTGCCGGGGGAGCACGGTTACTGAGTTTGAGCCCGTAGCACCTAGTGTTGTTGCTTGTGTGACTCGGTTGCGCTTGCTTAGCACTGAGACACCTTGTAACATAGTCTGTGCAAGAGACCACACCCACCTAGCTAAGCAGTCACTCTCCAGCCACTCGCTTGTCAACCCTTGACAAGGAGCATCTGGGGCGTGTTGGCTTGCCAGCCAACCCTATGGTGAGCTATTTTCACCAATGCCCAGAAAGACTTTGGTTGATCTGGTAGTTGAGGGTAAGCTACCTTTTCCCCACAGCTTGAAAGTACGAGAGGACCAGTCGAGACGGGAGCAGCCACGAAGTGATACCAGCCACCATACCTGGTGCCTGATGGAGTTCTTTGGCCCAGATCCTGACTCTTGAAGAAGCCGCACTGTGTGTGAAATTATGAATCAGTCCGGAAGTTAGACGAGCCGCCATCGGATCTCAAGAAGGGTTTGTCCTCAACGCTCGGCGCCTGCTGGAGATCTTCGGTCCAGATCATGACTCGTGAAGAAGCCAGACTGTGTGTGAATCAGTCCGGAAGTTAGACGAGCCGCCATCGGATCTCAAGAAAAGCCTGTTCAGCCGGCTGTGTGCGAATAGCCAGGACAACCACCACCTTGACGACAGCCAGTGCTAAGTGCTTCCTTCGCCCCAGTGCTCTTCTGTCCCCCTCTCTCATATAAGTGACTCTCTGTTCTGTAGGGGTACAAGAGTTACGGTGAGGTTTAGGCCTAGATGTGCCGGTAGTCCGGGAGCTGCCAGTGTAATGTAAGATCATCGAAGACGTGCTTTACGCCTTCCATTTAGTTTTGCCTTCCTGTTTCCCCGGTTGCTGGGGAACAATTACACCTGTCCTACACCAGCTTTGTGTAGCCTATAGATACTTTCTCGGGTCTGGGCTCCCATGACCCCTTGAAGAGAAAATATAGATATAATATTGCCACTCTATTTTTACACACACACACGTCATTAGAGAGTACCTGCCGCAGATCTAAGTCTGTGTACTTCTTAACATTTAGGCTTAGACATAGTGTATTTTCGCTCTAGAGTAGATGTTTATATACTCATGATTTAGAGTCCATTTAATTCCGACTCTACATATTTAACCTTTGCATATTCATATGCTTTAGAGCCTATTTCATTCAGACTCTTTCTAGGGAGTTTTCGCTTCCTTAGTTTATAACCTGTTTAGCAATCCTCCGTATATATTCATTCAGTGTTTCGTAAGTAATTCAGTGCTACTTTGCCGTACTTTGTGAGGACGATTTGCTTGTTGTGAGGCCCATTATCTCTCTATTTATTATTTGTTTGTTCCTGTACGCGCCAGTTTATACCACCTAGTGTACTACATTACATTACATATGTCTATGTGCCTATGTGTTGGAAGTGAATAAAACCATTGTGCCCACCATTGTGTTTCTGTTGTTGTATGTCAATTGTTTGGTATAAATAGAGTTAAAGTCAGTCCTCGCCCAGTCGAGAGCATCCTAAGTTGAAGACTACTGCACCATTCCCAGAGCTGGGAAGTGCGATCAGAATATAGCCTACCTCTCTTCTTGAAAGTGTGATTCAAATAAACCGGTCAAATCTTTAGACGATCTTCAAATTTGTGTCTTGGCAAGGTACAACAAAAATGCAAATCATTTGTGTAGTTTATTGAAAAGATATGCTTAAAGGTTTACTAAAGCCTATCATGTATATGTTTAACAAAAATATTTTATGTTTCTTTGATGTATATATACAAGTCCTCAAACATAGATTAAACCTCTCGTACAGGACGCCGCCGGCTTTGGGTTGAAAATAGTGCAGGTGCGTATTTTACTTATGATTTGCTAGCTTATACATTGAGTTTAATCTTTATTGCCCCACTGAGACAAGATAAAGACCCAGAGGATAATTTGGAGTGCAAGGGGAGTTTTTTAATGAAGTAATTACGGAATTGAACTGTGTTAAAGTCGTGCCCTCGTGTCTTGTTGACTTTCATGCCCTGGTCCAGTCGGCCAAATAAGTTAGGCAAAGTCGCTGCACTAAGAATATTTCGATCAATAATTGGTATCAACACTATCTAAACATTAATTCATCGTTTCAAGTGAGATATACAAACATACCTAGCCTATTTTGACAAACCCTAGGCTAGGCTAGCCTATTCAACATCTGACAGACAGCAACGGAGACAACTTTATTGGCCAACTGTACCTCATGACCTGACCCGAATATTTGCCATCCAAGCTTACGAAGCGGTCATCAATGAAACTAAGGTCGAGTTTTGGCAAGTTGAACGTGGTAGAGTCCATACAAGCTTGTTCAATAGATTAGGCCTACGGTATTAGGCTAGGCAATTTAGGCTAGGCCTAGGCTATATCGTTTTATAGCCTAGTCTACCCCTTCCAGGTGTGCCAACCATGGACATGATAGGCCGTTTTGGACTCCTAAGCCGTGATGGTCTGTGGCCACTGGCCCACTGGCCAGGTAGCCTACGAATATTTCTGCAGAAGGACAACAGTTTCAGATCAACGTTCTAGCCTAGGCTATCCTATTACAAAACCGTTAAAACCACACATGGCTGTAAATTATTATACAGTTGTGTTGTCTCAGAGTAGATTAGCCTAGGCTAGGGCCTATAGCCTAGGCCTAGAACTGCCATTTTTTTTTTTTTTTTTTTAACCCACTCAGCCCCAGCGACGCGAACAGTGCGTCGGCAATGTATGTAACGCTAAACCCCAGCGTCACATACGTCGCGGCAGTGTTAATTACTCCGGTCCTATGGCACTTAGAGGGCTCAGATTTGTATCATTGTATGGGAACTGTGTAAGTATCCCACGCAAGTTACGCAACCTTGGCGATGGTTGAAAACTCAAAGTCCAACCGCGTGCGCGCGCAAAAACATGGTTTTTGGGTGTTTTTGCCTTCAATTTTTTACTCGTGTAAAATCCGTTTTCGGGGGCTCCGTAGGACCAATTTTTGACCTGTTTGATTGTTTTTTTGTGGTTTTTCCTTCATTCCTAACCTACTCGCTATTGTTTCTGGAAAAAAAAAATCAAAACCTGCCGGTCCCTGGTGCAGGGTGCCAAAAGTGAAAAAAGGGAAAAACTCAATTTTTATGTCACAAAATTTTCCCATGGATTTTTTTATTTTTTCCCGTTACTTTTCATTAATATATAGTGTTTGGAAATAATTACAATCTTCGGCGAAACCGTTTTCCCCATTATACAATGATCTTAAGACACGCCGCCCGATAGTGGGAAGGGCTATGAAGTACAGGGAAAATGAGGGGTTAAATGCGTAAAACGTCGATAAAAACGTATTTTAGCAAAACTTGGCTCGGGTTTTAAGTATTTCAAAGGCCTAAAACCAAATATTTCGAAAACCCGAGCCAAGTTTTGGCCAAAGCTGGCTCGGATTTTGCGAGTTTGTAGACAAAAAAATTATAGTTACCTCATTTAGAAATTTGGCTCAGGTTTCACGAAATTGCAAAGCCATAAAACCCAAATTTTGGAAAACCCGAGCCAAGTTTTGGCAAAACTTGGCTCGGATTTTGCGAGTTTTAAGAGTAAACAAATTACAGTAACCTAATTTAGAAATTTGGCTCATGTTTCCCTAAATTGCAAACCCCAACAAGCATAATTTTGGAAAACCCGAGCCAATTTTTGGCAAAACTTGGATCGTATTTTGAGAATCGAAAAAGACTAACGAAATGTCGGAAATCGGCTCATGATTTCCCTAATTGAAAAGCCAAATAACCAGATTTATCGAAAATGTAGCACTTATTTAAATCATAAATATCCAGTAACATAGACCTAGTACATTGGATACAAGCCTAATCCACACCGAACGCCTACAATGTGTCCTTAGTACCTAGTAGGCCTACGTGGGATACAACACGAACCCTTACCGCCGCCCATTTAGAATTCGGGCGTATCTGTAAATACTGTACTACCGCAACTACGAATCTTGTTTCTGAGACCTAGTATATTAACCTAACCAAACAAGTTGAAACAACCCAACCTAACCTAACCTAGACCCAGTACGTGGGATACTAAACTAGCCTTTGCATGCCAGCAACAGCGGATTCATAGTACCCAGTACGTGGCATACTAAACTAGCCCTTGCATGCCAGGTAGAGCGGATTCATAGTACTCAGTACGTGGCATACTAAACTAGCCCTTGCATGCCAGGTACAGCAGATTCATAGTACTCAGTACGTGGTATTTATTACCCATTAATTTCCGGAAGTTTAAACCTATGCGTAAAAATCTTACCTCTTACACGTCACATCAGTAGTCAAGCACCCATGTTCTAAATGGCGTGTGTACGAATCGGTGCCGTCTATAGGAAGGGATTGACAACCATGTTACGAAAAAATTCCATTTTAGTACCATATATTTTGATTAGGTTTTGCCAAGGGTTGAAACTAATTTTACTACTGACATAACTTTTTTCAGTATAACTCCATTTATTTGTCACCAATTATTTTGACATATTTGAAGACAGATATGGAATCTACTGTATATGCTCTAAGCATCATATTAAAATTAGTTGTTGTTGTTCCCCAAGCTGCCTGGCCGAACAGCCCCAAGGCCCTGAGCAAGGCCAAGGCCATAACCGAGCGCCCCCACAAAACCCTCCCTGCCGACCACAATAAAGCCTGGGCGACCGAAGCCACTCCATGTGGCGGGGAGCTGAGGAGGGTGCGGAAACGCCCGGGAAACCAAAGCCCCACCCAGGGCCCTGTGCCCCTCACCAATTATGAAGAGAAAGTTGAGGGGCAAAGGAAAAATGTGACGCTTTGGCTTCCAATCTTGGTAGATTGGGAGGTCAATCCACGGAAGAGACGCCGTCACTTGAGATCTAGAAAATATATAAGTAAAAGGAACAGTCAGAGTAAGCTATGGGTATGGCAGAGATTGCTCAGTTCTCGGTCTATCAGAGTGAGAACTGAGCAATCTTTGCCATACCCATAGCTTACTCTGACTGTTCCTTTTACTTATATATTTTCTAGATCTCAAGTGACGGCATCTCTTCCGTGGATTGACCTCCCAATCTACCAAGATTGGAAGCCAAAGCGTCACATTTTTCCTTTGCCCCTCAACTTTCTCTTCATAATTGGTGAGGGGCACAGGGCCCTGGGTGGGGCTTTGGTTTCCCGGGCGTTTCCGCACCCTCCTCAGCTCCCCGCCATGGAGTGGCTTCAGTCGCCCAGGCTTTATTGTGGTCGGCAGGGAGGGTTTTGTGGGGGCGCTCGGTTATGGCCTTGCTCAGGGCCTTGGGGCTGTTCGGCCAGGCAGCTTGGGGAACAACAACAACAACAACAACTAATTTTAATATGATGCTTAGAGCATATACAGTAGATTCCATATCTGTCTTCAAATATGTCAAAATAATTGGTGACAAATAAATGGAGTTATACTGAAAAAAGTTATGTCAGTAGTAATTAAGGATTAGAGAAAAATAGAGTTTAAGGAATCGATACGATGGGGGGTCCGGGGGCATGCCCCCCCGGGAATATTTTGACGTTTTAGGGTGTCAGAGAGGGCATTTAGCGACTTTTCAAGGCCATAAAATGGCTCAGATACTGTTAAAAAAATAAGGTTATCTAGACAAATTTTGAAAAAGATAATAGGCTAGGCTAAAAAAAATAAAATAAAAAAATAATAAAATAAAATGAAATAGCCTAATCCTAGGTCGTTATAGGCTAGTATGCTTTTCCTACATTCCGTTGCTGATTGTAAAATACTGAGGGGGGGGGGGGTCTTGCCTCCTTCAACATATTTTGTATCCCACAGCAAACGGTTATGGCCAAATAGGTTAGTTATTTTTCGCGAGTGAAGGGGCGTGTTTTTAGATTGTTGTTTAACCCTCCAGCCCCGGCTACGCATTACATAAATATTCCCCAAAACCCGGGTGTTTTGGCCGAAAAACGTCTAGGCTAGTCTACCGTATCTTTGTTATTCTGACTGCTTCCGCATTCCCGCACATCCCCAAGCGTAGCTGTGTTATTTACCTGTAGAATGGCGTTAAGTAGAGCTCTCTAAGTCAACTGGTTCAGTTTTGATGATGATTTCATTGGAGATAACTTTATGGCAACAACAGCCACTTTACACTACTTTTCGATACTTAACAACAACATACAGGCACACACGAACAAGCGACGCTCTCCTTCTTGTGGCCGGAGATGCGGGGCGTCGGTCCAGCCGGCTGTTGTTTACATGCGTCGGACCGACGCCTCGCACACCAAGCTCACAGGCTTTCAACCACTGGGCGTTAAAGAGCCCTTCCGGGCAGCTGTGGTATGCTTTTTTTATGGGCGTTCAAGAGCCCTTCCGGGAACAAAGGGTTAATGGGTAAATATGCATCTCCCCCTATTTTCACACATCAAAACACCCTTATACAACTCTAAACTAGATAAAAACAATCGAAGCGATTTTTTAGCAATTTAATTACATCATCTTTATATTGACCCTTTTACCCAGACCCCCACTGGAATTGGTAGTTGGTATTGATATAGTACATGACAAAATTGTGTGATTCGGAAACGAGAAAACAAAAAATTGGATCTATTGATTCAAGTTGGCTGCCTTTCTTGTTTCTTGCTTCCACGGTTCCACCCTTACGTAGCCAGTAGCCTAACCTGCCGTGACTGAGTCTAATAGAAAATATAATTTCCGACGGTAATAGGCCTAACATATATTACAGCAAAAATTACAAAGCCTATAGGCCTAGGCCTTTGATAAAATCACCGAGCTGCCTGCATTGGAAGGTAAAAGTAACCTTGTCCATACATAGGCTAGGCTATCACCTGGCTAATGGTAAGTTACGTAAGTTACGGTAAGTAGGCTAATAGCCTAACAGGCTAACACTGTCAAATGACTGTACAGTACTAGGTAACGACAATATAAATTAATCTAATAAATTGAGTCCTGAAAGACTCATTATATGATTAGTATAGTAGGCTATAGGCTAGCCTAAACCTAGCAGTCTAACTACTATAATTCTATTCTAGGCCTTAGGCCTAGCCTATATAAAATATAATTTACAAGTAGATCTAGGGCCCTAGGCGGCCTAGCCTATATAAAATATAATTTACAAGTAGATCTAGGGCCCTAGGCTAGGCTAGGCCCTAACTAGGCGACCAAACTGATAAATTAGTTCAAACACTGTAGCTTACCGTAACATAATAGCTTTAAAAAATCAAAAATTGCCTAGGCCTAGCTGTCTAGGTCACATAATCCAAGAGTCAAGTAGCCTAAATTAGGCGAGGTTTAGCCATTAGGCCTAGGAATAGGATAGCCTACTTACACTTTTCATGAAATCCTGGCAGCAGTTTCAAGCTGGAATCTGATTATCTGCAGGATGAAAGTCCAAGGTTTCAATGTTCAGACACCGAGTGCCAGTGGCAGTGTAAATATGTGCACTGTGCTACACTTAGCCTAGTCCTTGACCTTAGATGATCTACTAAGAGTATAACAATATGGTGATTGACTAGTACTGTTACTTCTATAACTTCTCACTGTCATTTATGTGACTTAATTACAAGCCAGCCACCTGTGGCTGAGCAGCTGATTGCCCAGATCACATATCTCACATTTGACATACATATATAACAATAAGACACTACTTATGAGTGACACAAGTGACTTGACATATTGTTTCAGCTTTTAAGAGGTACAATTTTCTATATAAATTCAAAATAAAGCTATTAGATTAATCAATAACACTGCAATCACACAGAACCTTCCTACATTATCCATACGAAGAAACGTTGCATCCCTTGCATTATTCTACAGATATTTTCACAGCAATTGTTCCGAGGAACTTGCTTCAATTGTGCCGCCTCTCCATATCTTTCCCCGTAGAACTAGGGCAGCTGAGAGCGCCCATGAATTTACACTTTCTCCTCCACAATGCAGAACTTCTGCTTATCAAAATTCATTTATCCCTAGAACTACTACTCTTTGGAATTCACTTCCCTCGAGTTGCTTTCCACAAACTTACAATCTACAAAAGTTTAAATCCAGTCGTTACAAACATGTTATGAATGGAGGATGCCTTTAGGCACATGGACCTTTTTGTTTTATCTGTGTTTTTCCTTCCTCCGTTCATTGTCTCTTTAAAAAAAAATATATATATATGGAGTTATTTCCAACTGTAATGTCACACTAATACACATTAGAATCCAGTCACAGTGCAGAAAAAATGTCGACTAGAAAGATTTCTAAAAAAAATCTCGCTCTTAATTACTATAAAAACAGTAAATAACAGCTTGTGTCACCACGCCTCAACCACCTCATATTTAACACTATGGAAAACACTTAAAACGGCGTTGACACCCAAATCCAACGTGCGCATTCTTATCTATGCCCTCCTACCTAACCTGTAACCAATTTTGGGCCGTCAGCTTATAATTTTAATGGGTTTTTCAGACTTCACAGTAATTAAGGAAGACCGATAAAAGTTACAGACCAGTTCCAACTGAAGGCGCCAAACAATGAACTCTCATAAGGGGATCATGTATAGTATTGGATCTTAGGATTCAGTACTCTAATTTTAGGATCTGGTAATATTTGAAACTTGTCTCTGATATTATTTTGTCACTTATATTAAATTCGTTCGTCTATAATTTGGTATGGTGGCTTCGGCGCTTAACGCCATTTACGAAATATGATAATGTGGCTAATTACTTTGTACTTTGAGTGTTTATGTGTTGAAAACAACATGTAATAAGCAATTATTATTTGTTTTTAATCATCCTTTAGTTACAGTTGGTTTCTATACAACAAAATTATATTTTAGTGCAGTATATGTAGAGTGTGGTAATCCCGACACTGACTTACGGAAGCGAAGCATGGACGTTGGTTGAGAGACTCAGACCAAGAGTGAGAGCAGTGGAAATGAATTACTTAAGGAGTGCGTGCGGAGTTACATGGAGGGATAGACAGACTAATGAGGAAGTAAGAAGGAGGTGTGGTGTGGAGGTAGATGTGCTGGAAAGTGTGAAAAGGAACAACTTGAGATGGTTCGGCCATATGGAACGTATGGAAAGCGAGAGAATGACTAAGAGGGTGTACGAGAGCGAGGTGGAGGGACAGAGGGGGAGAGGTAGACCGAATATGAGGTGGAAGGATGGAGTGAGGAACTACATGAACGAAGGCGGTGCTGGTTGGGGGGAGGGGCGTCGACTGACTGGGGACAGAGGTGCATGGGGGCGGTTCGTTCGTGGCCACCCCTTCGGGGATCACGGCGTCAGGCAATAGATAGATAGATAGATATGTAGAGATGTTGTAAGGAGCGAATGCTTCAATCACATATCAAAACAATAAGATCGCATACAGAGTCACAGATAGGGAGGTCCGGAGCTAATGTGTGTGATTAAAAGCTTTTCACGACTCCAAGCTTAACTATTTGTAGGTAGGTTGGTAAATATACTTATTAGTTAATGTTCTTAGATTTATTGTTGTGTAGATTTATACAGTGTGTTGTCCACTGCTGGGCTGCTCAGCTCCTCCAGCCTCCGAACGATCTCAAAATAGTAATTAAGAAAATTTTCCTTCGTCGGTAGTAAGATATAAAACGACCTATTTTGGCACACTGCCCCGGTGGTACATTTATTTATAACTAGCTGGGGCTCAGTGGGTTAAATAGTAGGCCTACTCCCTTGTGCATATGAAAACCCGGTCAATATGTAGCACGCGCATTAATATAGGTAAAAAATTCATCTTGATGGCATAGGCCTAGGCCTATGTGATTAGCCTAAACACATTTTTTCCAAGATATTCATATAGGCCTACGTGTCAGCTTCAGGAAACTATCATACAATATATTCTATAGGTATTTATGTTTCAATGGCCGCTCTCTGTTTTTTCCGCCATTTGTATTTTTTTTTAGTTACAGTGGGAGACCTCTTTCCCGTGTCTCTCAGTTGACAATGAGACATCTGGTGGCGAATTCAATGCCCCTAGTATGTACTTGTTGTAAAAAAGTTAATATTTATCTCCTGTTATCGACAGCCAAAGCTGAAGATTGAGGAGTAAACAGTGTTTACTCCTCAATCTTCAGCTTTGGCTGTCGATAACAGAGATAAATATTAACACCAGTGTGCCAAAATAGGTCGTTTTATATCTTACTACCGACGAAGGAAAATTTTCTTAATTACTATTTTGAGATCGTTCGGAGCCCGGAGCAGCCCAGCAGTGGACAGCACACACGTTCTTGGTACAATTTATAGCTAAATAGATATGTGAACATTAACTAATAAGTATATTTACTAACCTACCTACAAATAGTTAAGCTTGGAGTCGTGAAAAGCTTTTAATCACACACATTAGCTCCGGACCTCCCTGTCTGTGACTCTGTATGCGATCTTATTGTTTTGATATGTGATTGAAGCATTCACTCCTTACGACATCTCGACATATAGCCTACTGCACTAAAATATAATTTTGTTGTATAGACACCAACTGTAAGTAAAGGATGATTATAAAAATATAGAATTGCTTATTATATGTTGTTTTCAACACATAAACACTCCAAGTACAACGTAATTAGCCACATTATCATATTTCGTAAATGGCGACAAGCGCCGAAGTAACCATACCAAATTATAGACGAACGAATTGACTATAAGTGACAAAATAATATCAGAGACAAGTTTCAGATGTTACCAGATCTGAAAATTATAGTACTGAATCCTAAGATACCCAATACTATACATGATCCCCCTATGAGAGGTCATTGTTCTTCATTGTCCTTATTCCCTCCCGCCATTAGTTCGGACCTTATCTGATACTCTTATCGGTTTTCCTTAATTACTGTGAAGTCTGAAAACCCCATTAAAATTATAAGCTGACGGCCCAGAATTGGTTACAGGTTAGGTAGGAGGGTATAGATAAGAATGCGCACGTTTGATTTGGGTGTCAACGCCGTTTTAAGTGTTTTCCAGAGTGTTAAATATGAGGCGGTTCAGGCCTGGTGACACAAGCTGTTAATTACAGTACAGTAAACCCTCACTATCTCGGACTAATTGGGGGGAGACCCAGTCCGAGATGACCGAAAATCCGAGATGTCCGAAGTCCGACTTATGTCCGACTTATGTCCGACTTAAGAGAGGAAAATGTCCGAATTGGAAGAGGGAGTCCGAGCCACCAGAGAAAACGGAGACTTCCCTATCACTAACAACGTTGATTCAAGATAAATTACAGTACCTGTACAGTATCCAGCAGACATATATTATAAATATCACTTTCCTTCTCCATTTCACTGTCCTTCTCCACCTCACTGTAGCCTTAGATCTCGGAATTTGCCCTTAGATCTCGGAATTTTCCGAGATATATGACACCTGTCCGACAGACCATGTGGGCCCTCGGAGTTTTCCCCTTACATCTCAGAATTTTCCGAGATATACGGCGAACTTTCCGAGAGGCCGATGCCAGTCCGAGTAGTCCGGGTTTCCGACTTCTAGAGGTCCGAGATAGCGAGGGTTTACTGTACTGTTTTTTTATAGTAATTAAGAGCGAGATTTTTTGAGAAATCTTTCTAGTCGCCATTTTTTCTACACTGTGACTGGATTCTAATGTGTATTAGTGTGACATTACAGTTGGAAATAACTCAATATATAGAAAACTGTACCGGTACCTCTTAAAAGCTGAAACAATCAGTCAAGTTACTTGTGTCACTCATAAGTAGTGTCTTATTGTTATACTGTATATGTATGTCAAATGTGAGATATGTGATCTGGGCAATCAGCTGCTCAGCCACAGGTGGCTGGCTTGTAATTAAGTCACATAAATGACAGTGAGAAGTAACAGTACTAGTCAATCACCATATTTTTATACTCAGTAGTGAGTAGATCATCTAAGGACTAGGCTAAGTGTAGCACAGTGCACATATTTACACTGCCACTGGCACTCGGTGTCTGAACATTGAAACCTTGGACTTTCATCCTGCAGATAGGCTAATCAGATTCCAGCTTGGGTATTTATCAAGGAAACTGGCCAACTTTTATTTTGTGATTTTTTTTTGGGTTTTAGCTAGTTTTCATCATTATACAGTGGTTGTCATTAATTAGAATCTCCGGAAAAATCGTGTTCAATTACTGTGAAAAAGTTAATATTTACCTCCTGTTATCCACAGCCAAAGCTGAAGATTGCGGAGTAAATACCGTAGACTTCATTTAAGTTTTTTTTTGGCGACCGTCAATCTTTTATTAATTAAATACCAAACCAGCGGGGGTGTGGGGGCAGCAGCCCCCACCTAATATACTAGGTTAGGTTAGGTAAGGTTGTTAGGTTAGGCTAATATTACGATAAATCTACAGTTATACTACCCCTATTTTGTCGCTATTCTGTTGGTACTAATGGGTTAATATTATTAGTAGTAGACTTAGTATGGTTTGATGATGCGCGGGAATGTATATTTGACTTGTAATAGATACATTGAAGTATTACAAACCTTCGCGAACCCATAAACAGGGAACGTGAGCTGGGTTTAGACCGTCGCGCACCCATAAACAGGGAACGTGAGCTGGGTTTAGACCGGTCGTGAGACAGGTTAGTTTTCGGTTAAGTTAGGTTAGGTTAGGTTAGGCTAATGTTAAAAATACTAAAATGCGACAGTCCTCGGTATTAACCCTTATTTAGCGGGCTAGGTGGTCTATTTGACCGTAGCGCCCAGCGGGGTGTTTTTACCCTAAATAGGGTTGTTTACGTGATAATTTTCATGCCTAAATAAGACCCAGAGCGTAAAACAAGTATCTATCCCTGAAAGGGCATAAACAGAGCTTTCCAATGACACCCCCAACCATCCTTGTACGACCACTGGTTCTCTTGCAACGATCGCGCAACACGAGTGCAAAAACCATGTAATTAGGTACTTTCCCTACATAATTCCCTGTGTAGCGAGTGCGAGAGGGTGGGGGATGGTGGGATTCATGTCAGTAGGTCCGCCGCGGTGGTCTGGAGCAGTCATATGCTTGCTACGCTCCTCCCACCACTCATCTCTCTCTCTCTCTCTCAGCAACATTACGTGGTGAAAATGGCACACGACATAAGTTGTGAACCGCCACTTAGTCCATATTTATTTCACACGACATAAGTTGCGCGCCGCCAATTAAGGGTTAAACAACACTGTATATCAAATAAAAAATAAAAACAACAACAAATTACCTGAAAAACTCATATCTGGTTGGTGATAATTTTTTTATCAAAATAAGTTTTTTTTCCAGTTTCTGCGTCTGCTGAACCATCCAAAAACACGCTAAAAGGCATGTTTTGAAGGGGGGGGGGGGTAGTATAACTGTAGATTTACCAATATTACCCCTTGTTTTCGTCTTTTACCCCTCAATTTCCCTGGACTGTACTTCATAGCCCTCCCCACTATCGGGTGCCGTATCTTAAGATTGTTGGATAATGGGGAAAACATTTTTTCCGGAGATTCTAATTAATGACAACCACTGTATAATGATGAAAACTAGCTAAAAACCAAAACAAAATATCACAAAATAAAAGTTGGCCAGTTTCCTTGATATTTTCCCCAGCTTGAAACTGCGGCCAGGATTTCATGAAAAGTAAGTAGGCTATCCTATTCCTAGGCCTAAAGGCTAAACCTAGCCTAATTTAGGCTACTTGACTCTTTGATTATGTGACCTAAACAGCTAGGCAATTTTGGATTTTTTAACCCCTTATTGGCGGCGCTCGACTTAGTCGTGCACCAATTTGCAGCAAGTTAGGAGCATTATTAAGGCTTTTAAAGGGTTAAAATCGAGTGCAAATGGCTGGGAGCACAGCGGGCCAGACAGCCGACTCCCAGGGCTTACCGCCGCCCATTAACTCATGTTCCCTGTGTTCTCGAGAGGCCAGTAGTGAGCATCGCTGGGAAAAATATACCGATATATGCTAAACTCCCATGTTCGTGGCATCACTGCAAGAGAACCACGGGTGCTACGTAGCTCGTTCTGGTCTCATTTTGAAGCTTTTAGCGCCTAGTTTTATGCTAAATATTTTTGTTTTAATGCAGATACTTGACTTATCATGCAGGAGGGCCTGAATATGCCCAAATGAGCCCAAAACACCCCGCTAGACAAGGGTTAAAGCTAGGCTAAGGCATTGTGTTACGGTAAGCTACAGTGTTTGAACTAATTTATCAGTTTGGTCGCCTAGTTAGGGCCTAGCCTAGCCAGCCTAGGGCCCTAGGTCTACTTGTAAATTATATTTTGTATAGGCTAGGCCTAAGGCCTAGAATAGAATGATAGTAGTTAGACTTAAGTTTAGGCTAGCCTATAGCCTACTATACTAATGAGTCTTTCATGATTCAATTTATTAGATTAATTTACATTGTCGTTACCTAGTACTGTACAGTCATTTGACAGTGTTAGCCTGTTAGGCTATTAGCATACTTATATAACTTACCAGTAGCCAGGTAATAGCCTAGCCTATGTATGGACAAGGTTACTTTTACCCTCCAATGCAGGCAGCTCAGTGATTTTATCATAGGCCTAGCCGCCTAGGCCTATAGGCTTTGTATTTTTTGCTGTAATATATGTTAGACCTATTACCGTCGGAAATTATATTTTCTATTAGACTCACTGCCGTGAGTTAGGCTACTGGCTATGTAAGGGTGGAACCGTGGAAGCAAGAAACAAGAAAGGCAGCCATCTTGAATCAATAGATCCAATTCTTTGTTTTCTCGTTTCCGAATCCATACAATTTTGGGTAAGATTAGGAGTAGTGGGCGTACCACTACCAACATACAGCATAACTCATCTATAAAACATTAACCTAACCAAACAACCTAACCTAATCTAACCTAACCTAGTATTCATGTAGTACTAGGTTAGGTTATGTTAGTTTAATGTTTTATAGATGATTTATGCTGTATGTTGGTAGTGGTACGCCCACTACTCCTAATCTTACCCAATTTTGTTATCTACTACAGTAAAAGTCCTTTAATCCGACGACCGATGATTCGAATCTCCCAATAGTCTGAATTTTTCAATTTGAGGCCAAATCCGAATTCACCCGATGGTCCGAATTTCAAGAAGTCCCAAAGTCCCCTTTTTGAGGCATTAGTCCACTCAAATGACACATATTGGAGCACACACATATCATATGTTCATGAATTCACTTTAAAAGTTTACCATTGTCATTGTAGCCTATTACCTACTTCAAAACATTCAGATTAATGGTCAAAGGAAGCTACTGATATAAACGTAAACACCACATCGTCTGCTAGAGAGTTTGTTTTGCTCTTGAACGCATCCTTGGGACGCTCCGATGCGCTACTGGCTTGCACCGCATTTTCTGCAAGCGCATTCAGTCTTGAGCTTGAAAACGCACCTTTGGACATTCCGATACGCTACTATTTATAGTTCAGTGATCGGAGCGTCCCAAGGGTGCTTTCAAGACAACAAGACAAGGGTGCTTTCAATACAATATTTATAACAGAGCACGTCACAAAAGGAAAATTACAAGAACCTCTCAGGGAAGTGCCGTTGTTAAGGCATTACTTCCCGAACCACATCTGATCTGATCTTCAAGAGCAAGACAAACTCGCTAGTAGACGATGCGGACATATGGTGTTTACGTTTATATCAGCAGATTCCTTTGACCATTAATCTGAATGTTTTGAAGTAGGTAATAGGCTACAATGACAATGGTAAACTTTTGAAGTGATTTCATGAACATATGATATGTGTGTGTGTCATTTGGGTGGCCTAATGCCTCAATGTTTTCGTCAGGCCATTAATACACAGGTTCATAGGGGTAAAGTCCGATAATCCGAAAAATCCACTAATCCGAACGAGGGACGGTCCGCTGCCCTTCGGATTAACGGAAGTTTACTGTATATCAATACCAACTACCAATTCCAGTGGGGGTCTGGGTAAAAGGTTAGGTTAGGCCTAATATAACTATAGTTTGGGAAAATTGGGGGTCATGTATTATGCTAACATAAGAACATAAGAAAATGGGAGTCTGCAAAAAGCCGATCGGCCCATACAAGGCAGATCCCTGTCACACCCAACCCCAATTACAAGGCCCAACTCACTAATACCTTGAGTACTGACCCCACCAAAACGGTCAGAGATTAACACAAGATTACGGGGTCTGCTGAGCGCCGATTGGCCCACACCTGGTAGATCCCCCTCACACCCAACCCATCTCGTCCATATGCCTATCTAATTTTATCTTAAAGCTCCCTATCGTTCTTGATCCCACTATATCACTTGGTAGCCTATTCCACCCATCTACAACTCTGTTACCAAACCAATATTTGCCTATATCTTTTCTGAAACAAAATTTATCTAATTTATAACCATTTGTTCGAGTTCTTTCGCTATCACTGAGCTTCAGTACATTTTTCATGTCTCCTTTATTTACCCCACTGAACCACTTGAACACTTCTATCATATCCCCTCTAACTCTGCGTCTTTCTAACGAATGTAAGCCTAATTTTTTCAACCTTTCTTCATATGGTAGATTTATAATATTATGAATAATTTTTGTCATTCTTCGCTGTACTCTCTCCAAGGAATCTATATCCATTCTGTAATAAGGACACCAAAATTGGACCGCATAATCCATATGAGGTCTCACTAATGACAAGTAAAGTTTCAAGATAACATCGGCAGTTCTGTTACTCACACTCCTTGAGATGAACCCCAGAATCCTGTTTGCCTTGTTACGAACGCTTATACACTGTTTTCTAGGTTTCAAATCGTTGCTAACAAACACACCCAAATCTTTCTCGCAGTCTGAGTTTTCTAATTCAGCATTAGCTAGTTTATATTTTGCATTAGTATTCGTCTTCCCTATCTTTAATACCTTGCATTTGTCAATGTTAAAATTCATCTGCCAATTTACTGACCATTCGTGTAAGGTATCTAGATCCCTTTGGAGGCACTCTATGTCGCTATCTGAATCTTTTGGTATCGTCTGCAAATTTACTTATCCTACTAGTTATACCTAAATCAAGGTCATTTATGTACAGTAAAAGTCTGTTAATCCGACGACCGATGATTCGAATCTCCCAATAGTCCGAATTTTTCAATTTGAGGCCAAATCCAAATCCAAATTCACCCGATGGTCCGAATTTCAAGAAGTCCCAAAGTCCCCTTTTTGAGGCATTAGTCCACTCAAATGACACATAATGGAGCACACACATATCATATGTTCATGAATGCCACCTACATATAACCAGTTTATTGCTTCACTCCACAATGCTCAAAATAAATATATCCCTAAAAGAAAATTTAGATCGCCGCAGAACCAACCAAAATGGATGACTAATAAGCTAATAGATCTTATAGGAAAAAAGAAAGGAATATATAGAAAAATAAAGAAAGGCGAAAATCATCTACATATATACTATCAGACTCTATCAAGACAGGTTAAAAAGGAAATCAGGAAAGCAAAAAGAAATTATGAAATAAGGATAGCCAGTGACTCAAAAAATAACCCTAAAGCTTTTTACCAACTATATAAATCTAAAGTTAGAGATGTAATAGGCCCCCTAAAAACTTCAATAGGAGAAATAACAGAAAATGATTTAGAAATGTGCAGTACGGTACATTAAATAGTCAGTTTCTTTCCGTTTTCACTAATGAAAATTTGGCACAGATTCCAGAAGTCAATATGGTATATAGTGATAGTATAGAAAATATGTTAAGTACAGTTAGTATAAGTAGAAATGATGTGCTTAAGGAAATTGACAGACTGAAACCTCAAAAATCGCCTGGTCCTGACGAGGTATATGCTAGAGTATTAAAAGAATGCAGAGATGAGTTAAGTAACCCATTAGCATTTTTATTTAACAAGTCTTTAGAAACAGGTTTAGTTCCAGAAGCTTGGAAGCTTGCAAATGTAGTTCCGATCTTCAAAAAAGGTGATAAATCGATAGCATCCAATTACCGTCCCATTAGTCTCACATCAATCATAGGAAAGTTTTGCTAGAGTCTATTATTGCTAGGAAAATTAGAAGCCACTTAGTAAAATTTAACTTAATAAATTCTTCTCAGCATGGATTCACTCAGGGACGTTCTTGCCTTACTAATTTGCTTAGCTTTTTCTCAGAGGTATATGAAGCAGTAGATAGTGACAAGTCATATGATATTATTTATTTAGATTTCAGTAAAGCTTTTCGACAGAGTCCCTCATGAGAGATTGATGAGAAAGGTTGAGGCACATGGAATAGGAGGATCGTTGTTGGGATGGATTAGGTCATGGCTAATTGGTAGGAAACAGAGAGTCAGCATAAATGGTACCAAGTCAGAGTGGGGAGCAGTCAAAAGTGGTGTCCCCCAGGGATCGGTATTAGGTCCCCTGTTGTTTCTTATATACATAAATGACCTAGATTTAGGTATAACTAGTAGGATAAGTAAATTCGCAGACGATACTAAAATGGGGAGATCAATTGATTCAGATAGCGATATAGAGTGCCTCCAAAGGGATCTAGATACCTTACACGAATGGTCAGTAAATTGGCAGATGAAGTTTAACATTGACAAATGCAAGGTATTAAAGATAGGGAAGATGCATACAAATGTTAAATATAAACTAGCTAATTTAGAATTAGAAAATTCAGACTGTGAGAAAGATCTAGGTGTGTTTGTTAGCAATGATTTGAAGCCTAGAAAACAGTGTATAAGTGTTCGTAATAAGGCAAACAGGATTCTCGGGTTCATCTCTAGGAGTGTGAGTAACAGAACTGCTGATGTTATCTTAAAACTTTACTTGTCATTAGTGAGACCCCATATGGATTATGCTGTCCAATTTTGGTGTCCTTATTACAGAATGGACATAGATTCATTGGAGAGAGTACAGCGTAGAATGACAAAATTATCCATAATATTAGAAATCTTTCGTATGAAGAAAGGTTGAAGAAATTAGGTTTACATTCGTTAGAGAGACGCAGAGTTAGAGGGGATATGATAGAGGTGTTCAAGTGGGTTAGTGGGATTAACAAAGGGGACATGACAAATGTACTAAAGCTCAGTGATAGCGAAAGAACTCGTACCAATGGTTTCAAATTAGATAAATTTAGTTTCAGAAAAGATATAGGCAAATATTGGTTTGGTAACAGAGTTGTAGATGGGTGGAATGGACTACCAAGTGCTATAGTGGGGTCTAAAACGGTAGGGAGCTTTAAGATAAAATTGGATAAGCATATGGACGAGAAGGGTTGGGTGTGAAGGGGGATCAGCCGGGTTGGGCCAATCAGCACTCTGCATACCCCCATAATCCTGCGTTAATCTCTAACCGTTTTGGTAAGATGATCCTCAGGGTATTAGAGTGTTGAGCCTATAATTGGGCTTTGTAATTGAACTGGGGTTGTGTGGGACAGGGATCTGCCTTGCTTAGGCCAATCGGCTTTCTGCAGACTCCCATTTTCTTATGTTCTTATGTAATTCACTTTAAAAGTTTACCATTATCATTGTAGCCTATTACCTACTTCAAAACATTCAGATTAATGGTCAAAGAAAGCTACTGATATAAACGTAAACACCTTCTTCTTCTTCCACATCGTCTGCTAGAGAGTTTGTTTTGCTCTTGAACGCATCCTTGGGACGCTCCGATGCGCTACTGGCTTGCACCGCATTTTCTGCAAACGCATGCAGTCTTGAGCTTGAAAACGCACCTTTGGACGTATTAGTCTTGAGCTTGAAAACGCACCTTTGGACGTTCCGATATGCTACTATTTATAGTTCAGTGATCGGAGCGTCCCAAGGGTGCTTTCAAGACAACAAGACAAGGGTGCTTTCAATACAATATAATATAACAGAGCACGTCACAAAAGGAAAATCACAAAATGAAAATTACAAGAACCTCTCATGGAAGTGCCGTTGTTAAGGCATTACTTCCCGAACCACATCTGATCTGATCTTCAAGAGCAAGACAAACTCGCTAGTAGATGGAAGAAGAAGAAGACGTTTATATCAGCAGATTCCTTTGACCATTAATCTGAATGTTTTGAAGTAGGTAATAGGCTACAATGGCAATGGTAAACTTTTGAAGTGATTTCATGAACATATGATGTGTGTGTGCACCATTGTGTCATTTGGGTGGCCTAATGCCTCAATGTTTTCGTCATACACAGGTTCATAGGGGTAAAGTCCGATAATCCGAAAAATCCACTAATCCGAACGAGGGCCGGTCCGCTGCCCTTCGGATTAACGGAAGTTTACTGTATATGATAAATAACAGAGGACCCAATACAGATCCCTGTGGGACACCACTCTTGACTGATCCCCACTCTGACTTAGTACCATTTATGCTGACTCTCTGCTTCCTACCAAGTAGCCATGACCTAATCCATCCTAACAACGCCCCACCTATTCCATGCGCCTCAACCTTTCTCATTATTCTCTCATGAGGGACTCTGTCGAAAGCTTTACTGAAATCTAAATATATAATATCATATGATTTGTCATTATCTACTGCTTCATATAACATTGTTGGAATTTGGATAGCCTAGCTAATGTACTAATTTTTAATCCACTCAGTTAATTTCAGTACCGGTAGGCCTATTTCAATTTAAAGACTGGCTCAAGTTTCATTGTTAGATTTTGTTTGCTATTTTGATTAATTACCTGGTAGCTTAGATTAAGTAAAAAAAAAAAAAAAACAGTAATTTCCAGGACCTGGGTAGCCTACTGAGTGTAGTCTAACCATACTTACCGGTACCGACCTTCCTATTATCTAACTTAATATTACCTAATCATTGCCCTTAATAGCCTATGGCATATCAGAAGATGGAAAACAAAATCTATTTTTTTTTGGGGGGGGGGGTAAAATTGCCCTTTCAACTGTTATGGATGTAGATTTCATGATTAGTTTTTTCCAATGACTTTTGGTGTGATGTGCAGTACCGGTATAGGCCTATGATTTTGACAATTGATTTGCTAGGAATTGATTCTTGCATCCTTCCCAAACTTAGCCTCACCTTGATAGTGGGTTAAGTGGGGAATTTAAATTACACATTTGAGGGTAATGGGGTTGTGCCAACCAGATTAGGTTACCTTACCGAAGTTAATGTAGCCTACCTCTTGACAACAGATGGCAAGACAGAATGCTACACCGTAACGCTACTGATAAAGCCTTTCCAGGATAGTAGGACTCCGACCTGTATTTGTAGGGAGGCTGGGAGGATAATAATCGCCTACTAATAATTTGTAGTTCATAGATTGGGAGGTTTAACGACCCTCCCAATACCAAATGAGGTAAACCTCCTATTTGGTTGTAGTCTCGGAGTATCCAACGCAGAGCTATATACTTATCGTATAATTTTGCTCCGCTCTAGAGCGGGCAATTATCGAAATCACTAGCGCGATAAAACGATAACATCTAGAGTAGCACCTTACTCTCTCTACTAGGTACGTTGTACATACTTTGGAGGCCACTATTTGAAAAGGAAAATAAGAAAATATTGATGAGAAAGAAGAGAAAATTACAGGATTTTAGGCCATCCTATCTGGCTCCTTCAGCCGTCTTGACGGATCCACCCCACTACCCGACAGGGTTCATTGGGCATTCCCGGTATCAAGTTACAAGAGACAAGATTGGATGGGCAGGGGTACGGCGCGAGGGCGGGATACTATGACGTTGGATACTCCGAGGCCACGACCAAATAGGAGGTTTACCTCATTTGGTATTGGGAGGGTCGTTAAACCTCCCAATTTAGTAGTAGCCTCTACGTTCCAACGTAGAGCTAGAATACCAAATTGGAGGTGGACATACAAGCTGAAAACACAAACTTTAGCCCTTAGGAAATATCAGGACCATGGAAAGACCGACTTAAACAAGAGAGTTTATAGAAAGAGTGTACTGACAGGTGCATATCAAGAGAGGTCAAGTACAGTCAAGTCTGATGCCATGGGATAACTAACCTAAGACAAAGAATGCTGCATTTCATCATAAAATATGAAGTCCAGGATGCTCCCCCACCCCCACCCCTTCTTCCAGACTAAGGCAGGAAGACCCAGAATGTAATGAGTAAAGACTGACATACGTCGAAGAGGAGGACCGTACAGGGGGTGACGAGAAAAGACATGAGCAGACACAGTGACCAGCACTGAAAGCCATGAGAAAAGTTCAGTGGTATGAGGCCAAGACCTACCAACAGAACGTAGTATACTTTAAGACGAGAAATTATATCAAAATTTTAACCTAGGTATTAATCCTATAACTTAGGTGCAAGTATGGGTATAGTGCAATACCCCCCCCCCCCCCTTTCCCCAATAAAAGAAGAACAAGAAGGGAGAAGGATAAGAGACAGAAGGAACGCTGCAGGTAGACCCTGAGGGAACCTGCTGGCCCAACGCACTACAAGGACGTCCCGGCCTGCCTGTGGACATGGCCAGAGAGAAGGAGACAAATGTGGTGGGGGAAGACCAAAGCCCCGTGTCGGCAACGTTCGGGCGAGAAAGATTATGTAAAATCGGAACGTAGCAGCGTACGAACGGACAACATGAGCTGCGTCCAGAACGTAAGGGTTACTGGCCCGAAACTACCGACACAGGCGAAGTCCCACAGCACGTCGACCTAGTCTCCTACAGGTCGGAGGCGCCACCCGTAAAGGCAACCCCGACACTGGCCTGGTCGAGTACACATACGGATGCAGGGTTTGAACCGGGCATAACGGATGATGAACCCTACCATGTTTGAAAGCCGGTACAGGAAAAGCATAAAAACGGGAGCGTCGCGTACGGTCGTAGCAACCAAACGAACAGACGGAGCCAAAATAACTGACTCAAGGACGGGAGAACGATGTAAGGAACGTCGGACCCTAGACCTGGCAGGCATTTCCGGGGACTCCTTCACCTGTCGCCAAAGCCATAAAGAACAATGTCATGTCACGGAAGTGTGCAGGCGCGGGGTAATGAGCGTAAGAGGCAGACGAGAGCAGTTCGAGAGCCTCCGCCAGAAACCACTGAGGAGGAAGCTGACGCGGCGTCGGACGAAGCATAAAGCAGGACCGCAAAAAGAACCCAAGTCCTAGGGAGGAACGACCAACCCCGTGAAAGTCTCAAACGGTACCCGAATGGCCGACAGGCGGTTCGTAAGAGCGGTGCAGATGTTGGGACGCTTCTCAAGATTAACCAATGGAGGTAGTGAAACACGAACGCCACCGATGGGCGCGTCCGTGATGGGTAGGAAACCAAGAAGGAAAACTGTGTCAGGGAGAACCGTAAGTCTGCCATGTAAAATGAATCCAGGGGAGAGGATTTGACATTCAAAGAACGACTAAACTTAGGCATCCACCCTGCCTCACAACATCCACGATGTGAAGGCTAACGAGGTCCCTAGGACACCAATCGATACCAAGTGGAAATCGGAGATCGCTAGGGGAACTGGACGCGGGTACCACCGCTTCAGCCGAGCGGACCAGGCTTGGGCCGGCCGGATGGGCGCGACAACCAAACGAAGCACTGGTACCCTCTCAGCCTGTGGAGGACTTTGCACATCAAAAAGGGCGGCGGTTGGTGGAACACACATAAACCGACCGCCACCTGCGCCAGTCCTTGCTGAACGCGACCGGTACCTCCGCCGGAGGAGTAATCCAGCGGTACAGGAACACAGGCAACCCGGTCGCCTCGCTGGAGGCGAACCAGGCCACCCGTGGAACACTCCAGGAGGCCGCTAGGTCGTCGAACACGGTGTGGCGGGAAGACCATACCACCCGGGCGCTCTGTCCATTCGACAGAGCATCCGTCCACAGGGCGGCAGGCCCGGGCAGGGAGGTCGCACGCAGTGTGACGGGCTCCCGAGCCTCGTCCAAAGCCACATATATGGCATGAACTGGACGTAGGAGGCGGGAATCGTCGGCGATATGGGGAAGGAGAGCGACGTCACACGGCCTCGGCGTCCGAGGAAACCGCGAGGACGCCCGAACGAGGCACAGGAGGAAAGGTGGCCTGGCGCCACGGAGACAGCAGAGGGAAGAGGACGTATGGCGCGTACCCCTCCGTCTTACG
>CM064529.1:933962-1028182 GCA_032716605.1 Paralithodes platypus
GTTTCAGAAAATGCACAAATAAAATTACAAATAAATAAATAAATAAATAAATAGATAAAACAAAATATTAATAAATGTAATAAACTTAATCATAATAGCTGGTTAACTATGTAAATACTCCTCATGAAAACTTATAAGTTGGTTTATTCTTTATGATTAAATTGTTCAATTAGCAGATGAAAAATTTGTACATTTTGTAAATATTGCATTTACTTTTGGAATTCCGGTAACATTTAGATAATTGAAATACAGCTTGTTTTAAAAATTACTCATTGTGAATATAGAAATATGTCATATTATTTTCTACATATAACTTTCAATAACTTGGTCAATATATCATTTACAATATACAAAAATAATTTAACGCCGCCTTTTTTTTCTTTTCTCTTTTCTCTTTTTTGGCAATTAGTCTGAAAAATTTGGCATATATTCCAACTTCCAGCATGCACTTTTTTTATGAGTGACAAGTCTAACCTCGCCGCTCCTTAAGGAAAATAGGAAAAGTTTTATAATTAACAGTCCTGATATGACTTGTCAGAGCTCATTAAAACTTAGAGTGCTCACGGAAACATAAATGGAACTCTGATATTCATTAATTATTTCCATTCGTGTACCCCCCCCCCACCCCCCCCCCCACCCCCACCCCCCCCCCCCACCCCTGCCTTTTTTGTTGGTTTGTTGTTGGATTGTCTTTTCTTGGTTTAAAAAGTTTTTTTTTTTTTTGGTATTTTTTTTGTTATTTGTCATTGATCATTTTGTTTGTTTATTTTCAGCCCCCCTTCCCACCCCCATCCCCCCACCACACACACAAACACACACACACACACACACACACACCCAAACACACACACACACACACACAACAAACACCCACACAAAAACACACACACAAACAAAACACCTACACAGACACACACACAACACACACACACACAACACAACACACACACAACAAACTACACCACAAACACACACACACACACACACAACACACACCACAACCAAACACACATTACTTATAAAGGCTTGTTAGTAGTGGCCCCTGCCCCCCCCCCACCTCCTCTTTACATTATCCCTCCCACCCTCCTCACCCCTCCCTCACTTCATTTCTCCTCTCCTTCTCCCCTCCCCTGTTCGTCTCCCTTCCTTTCTTCCTTATTTTCTCTCTCATTCCCCCTCCCTCCTTCACTTCATTTATTCTCCCCTTCTCCCTCCCCTATTTGTCTCCCTTCCTTTTTTCCTCATTCCCCTTCCTTTTTTCTCTCTCATTTCCCCTCCCTCCCTCACTTCATTTATTCTCCCCTTCTCCCTCCCTCACTTCATTTATTCTCCCTTCCTTTCTTCCTCATTCCCCTTCCTTTCTTCCTCATTCCCCTTCCTTTTTTTCTTTCTCATTCCTCCTCCCTCCTTTATCATTCCTCCCTTTCTCTCTATCTCACATCCCCTCAACTTATCTCCCTTCCTCCTTCCATCATTCCCTTTCCCTCTTTTCCCCTTTTCTATTCCATCACTCCCCCCTCCTCATCTTGTCCTAGCTGTGTCGCCTTTCCTACCATTTGTTTAATTATCTTTATAACTCATACCAACTCCCCTTTCCCCTCCCACTTCTCGATTCTCTCTATAACCCGCACCAACGCCCCTTTCCCCTCTCCCACCCACCCACCTATCCACACACACTTAACCTCAGTAGTCAAGATTCACCCTAGATAATCCCACCCCCACAGACTCCCCCACTCACCCCCCACTTATGTATTGTAGCCTCTGTGTTCACCCTGTATTCTCTTTGTATTTATAGGAGAACAAGCAACCTCCGCCGCCCAAAATTCCACGGGTTAGTATTTCACACTGATTTCTGACTAGTGTATTTTTTTTCAGTCCTGGTCTTTAATCGCTTCAGGATTAGGACGCATTTTGACAGTTTATTCTGGCTATCATTGGACGATATTATACAGCTTAGGAAGGAACTGTGGGAATTAAATGGGTAAAGAGTATCTCAGTTGCTCCTCCGATTTCCATTTCCTAATCTGTATAAAAATTGTTATAAAATCATCCCGAAAACGCTATATCAAAAAGGAGCCATCCGTATCAGACAGGGAAGGAATAAACATGGGTGACGGGTCCTATAGAAACCTAGCTTAATGTAGGATACCACAACTCCTTATAGTATACTAAATTATGGACAGTTGTATGCTGTTGTACTTAAATATTGACAACATTTTGAGGTTAATTGTCAAAAGGTATTGATTTTTGTAGGGCCCAAACCAGACATTGGACAGAAAAAAATGCTCCTTATGTTTGTATAGTTTTAAAACACCAGCTTTTAGTTTTGCCACAGCCTTTGTGCGATTCTTGTATAACCTACACAGTTATATTCAATAGTTCAGTGGAATCCTGTAATGTGAAGTTACCGGTACTTTTCCTGGGTAGTCCTCGTTTTCTTTACTGTAATTGTACAAACTATTGAATCTAGCTGTACATATATTATCCACTAAAGTAAAATAGTTGAATAGATAATCATTGTTTCATATTAGCGCATGGAAAAGTATTTAACCATTGTTGTTTAGTAAAAAATAATATAGTATTCTCTTTTATACAATGCACATTGAGTTTTTATATAGAAGTATTATGTGACAAAAGTAAAGCTGGCTGTTTTTTGGTATATTGTAGAAAATCATTATTGATGTTATTAATTAATGTGTATGTTATATTATTTGGATTATATATAAGAAGAACTTGTTATATATTAAGGTTTTGTATTATCTGTAAGGCAAACCTCTTTTAACCCGGTCTGTTCCGGCGACGTCTATTTATGTTTTATTCTAGCTGTATTTAGACGATTTTATGAAGCTTAGGAAGGAGGAGACAGGGAGAGCTATAAAAACTGAATGTATAATATAGTGTAGTCTTGGCAATGTGAGTTAGACGGTAGAGTAACGACGTATAGAAATTGAGAGGTATAAAGAAAGGCGGAAATACGAAAATTTTAAAGAACCATCGTGCTTGCCGATCAACTTGATGGAGTAGGTGGATGAGAGAGAGTTTTTGTGGCTAGTTTCATGCGAGAGAGGAGCAGGAAAACTAGTATGAGAAGAGAGGAGAAAATAGTCAGGACGAGAAAGCACGAGAACCCCACATACAGATCTGAGAGAGATAACAGCCCACAGCCTACTCGAGTCCCAGAAAACCTTCCCTTAACCTTTAGCTCTTGATCTTCAGTAATAATTGGTCCTTAATAATGCAAGCCACACTCTTTAGCTTCTCAAGGGGCCAGGGTGGGTGGGGGGGCCCAACTAAGGGATACGAAACGTAATGTGGACGAGGGTTACTCTCTAGACTGACCTCTAGCCTCTCTCTCTCTCTCTCTCTGTCCTCTCTATGAGCTATTAGAAACATCGAACCCAACACGAGTGATCTCCTCTATCTCTCTACTCTCTCTCTCGATAGATATCTCTCTCTCTATACTCTACTACTCTCTCTCTCTAGATCTTGTACAGCTCTCTCTCCTCTATCTCTCTTCATACTCTCTCGATCTCTCTCATCTCTCTCTCTCTCTTTCCTATCGTCTCTCGCCTCTCTCTCTCTCTCTCTCTCTCTCTCTCTCTCTTCTCTTCTCTCTCCCTCTCTCTCTCTCTCTCTCTCTCTCCTCTCTCTCTCTCTGCTCTCTCTCTCGCTCTCTCTTTTTCTCTCTCTCTATCTCTCTCCTTCTCTCTCTCTATCTCTCAATTCTCTCCTCTTCTCTTTCTCTTTCTTCTCTTTTCTCTTCTTCTCTCGCTTCTCTCTCTCGTCTTCGTTCTTCGTCTTCTTCAATCAGAGGTCTTGTCAATTTGTGGAAGGGGGCTTCCCCGAAACGTTTAATAGGAGCTGCATCACCGTTGATTCCAATTTTAAACTGCGCCCTCTAGTACAAACATATCTAGCATCAAAACACGCGACTGATCCTGCGTTTGTAAAATGGGAATAACTGATTTTATCCCCCCCTCAGTTAATAACAAATTCTGTCCCCTACTAACTTACCTAATCACTGCCAAACGGACATTAGTTCCACGGGCAGCTCATTCCCCTTTCCAAATGTTGCCCTTACCCACTCTAAACCACTGTTTGGACACTTGATCCTCAGTGTTTTGGAGGACAAGAACCTAGAAGGGTCACTAGATCTGTTGTTGCTTGATTTCCTTTGTACTCCTTTGTTTCTCTCTCTCTCCCTTCTATCTCTCCTTCTCTCTCATCTATCTCTCTCTCTTCTCCTCTCTCTCTCCTCTCCTCTCTCTCGCTCTTCTCTCTCTTTGCTTCTCTCTCTCTCTCTCTCTCTCTCTCTCTCTCTCTCTCTCTCTCTCTCAACCGAAGGTTAGATGTGTTGTTATGGAATGTATGATCATTATGATTGGTTTGTCTGTTGTAAGTGAAAAGATGCTAATGTTGTACTCTATTATTATGTCAGATTTAGTATTTGTCGGCTGAGTGATATGCGGTTCAGAGAGAGAGAGACAGACAGACTATACGCATGTGTATGTATGAAAAAGATAATGGAAACCATGCGTGTGACATAACAACTGAGAAAATATTTGGCTAAAATTAACCGAGATGATTGTGTTGCACTAACGACTGCAGTGTCCTGATTATTGTATTATAGAGAACATTTTTGGGGTTGTTCAGCCAGGCAGCTTAGGAAACTACTACTACTACTACTACTACTGATACATTCTGTTGTAGCAATGGATTTGAGTTTCCGGGATGACTGTTCATAGTGACAAGACTGAAATGTATGTCTGGGATATTAAAATATGAAACTTGAAAACGAACTCAAAAGTTACTGTTCGAATTAATATAACGAACTCATTAATTATTATGTTCTCTCCACTAACCAACTATCGAAACGATAACTCACTAAACAAAATCTATATGTGGACAAATGCTTTTAAATTTATCGGAAATTAAACTTTGAAAATAACAAACTTATAATTGTACTGATGGTTTTAATATTTTTCAGGATGATACTGCTCTGGCGATGAAACAGAATGGGCCGGTGATGCCCACAGTGTCAGGGAGTCTCAACAACCTCTCCATCGACGGCCTGGAGAACCCCACCAGCCTCTCCACCGCCCCCTCCACCCCAGGTGCTCCATCCACGCCTGCCTCGACACCAGCCCCATCAACCCCCATTCCCCCTACCCCTTCAACCACCCCTTCCGCTGCAACAACGCCGATAACTCAGCCCCTTGCTACCCCACCGACCCCTGTCAGCCCCGCCACAGGCGCCCTGACAGCCCACAACAATCTTGGGGTGAAGAGTGAAGGTTCGGTCTCCTCCACACCGCCCTCCCCTGCCTCCCTGGTCACCTCCTCCCCCCTCACCACCACCACTACCCTCACTGCCGCCTCCCCCATCCCTACTGCCACCGTACTGGGCCTCCCACCCTCCTCACACCCCACCCCACCCGCCAGTATTACTACCCCACCCTCCACACTCTCACCCAACACACAACCACCAAAGTATGACCAACAACAACAACAACAGGTGCCACAACAACAACAGCCATTAGATGCGGATAAGCAAAACCAGTTGCAGCAACAACAGCTTCAACAAGAGCAGCAACAACAACAGCAGCAGCAACAGCATCAATTGCAACAACAACAAGCACAGCAGCAAGCTGAGCATCAGCAGAAATTACAGCAGCAACAAGCTGAACATCAGCAGCAGCAGATGCAGCAACATCAACAACAGCAGCAACAGCAGCAACAACAACAACAACAACAGCAGCAGCAGCAACAGCAACAACAACAGCTTGATCACCAGAGAACAGATCAAATGCCATCCCCTGGTCAGCGGCCGCACCCCGGCCAACACATGATGCAACACCAAGCCCCACACCATAACCCCCTCCATGCTGCCCCCCCTCACCACAGTCCCCACCCCGGCCAGATGACCGGGCCCCACCACCCATCCCAGCAGCCCCACCGGGGCCAACATCCCTCCCAGCAACACCCAGCACAATTAGGTGGCCTCCTACCTGGTGGCCTCCCCTCCCCTCTGGCCACCTCCTTGGCCTCCCCCGCCCACCTGGCCCGCCTGTTTGGTGAGGCCAGTCATCCCCACCTGTCAGGCCACCAGCCCCCACAGCCAACCCCAACACCCATGAGTCCCTTCCACCCAGGCTTCCCCCGCCACCCCCACTCCTCCCCCACCATGCAGGTGATGAATACCATGACCAACCTGGCCCCTCACACCCCGAGAGTCAACTCTACCAACATGGACCCGTCACCAGAAGCTCTCCTCTTCAGCAAGCTCACCAACCCTCACCTCAATCCTGGGCAGGCTGCCGGGGACTTGGTGAGGCCCAATCAGCCTTCAGCCCAGTTTGACGCCCACGGTGACGGCCCCTCTCTGGCCACGATGGTGGACCGAGCCTCCCTTATGTACCGGGACGGTCTGGATGCCATTAAGACAGAGCCGGAGCCCATTTTAAATTAAGTAACATATTAATCCCAACTAGACCAATTCTGATGCTAAAATGAACAGATTTTGTCAGAGGTACGAGATATTACAATTCCCACTCTATCAATTAAATCCAAGAATGTTTAAACTTGGCACATGGTGTTTGTGGTGTATGGGGCATTAGAAATTTTTGACCCATGGACATTGTATATCCTTAGAATTCCAACCTGACCAATTGAACTCTAGGATAATAATACAGAAAATTGTGTACAGTATAGATATATAAAAGACTGTTGCTTTGTGGAAATTTAATATCTTTATAATTCCAACCAATTTACCCAGTTAGACTCAAGAATGGTCAAACTAAGAATATAGCAAGAAAATATTGTGCAAGGTGTGAAAGAAAGCTGCCTCAAGGAAAGCTAAGCCACTGGAGTTTGTCTTGGTGATGATGGTATAAGCAGACAAAACAGTGAACATTAGCAGAGGTGGCCGGTTGGGGTTTATAGGGTTCTATGGCCCTCACACTCCTCAAACTCAAGAAAGAAATATGGTGGCCGGGCGTCACGTGTGGCCAGTGTGGCTTGTAAATGTGTGCAGTGTATAGAAACTGTTTTTTATGGTGTTCATTTTTGTTTAGGGACCATATTCCTCCAGGAGAATTATGCACACCTCTTTATAAGAGCATATTTTAGTTGACATGTAAATAGTAGTGGAAACTAAGGCTGTAGCTTTGCAATTGCATTTGTCCAAAGCAGTTGGGCATTACCTCATAGTGAAACTCATTCATACACAGTGTCACTGTACAAACTGGACATACTAATATTCTCCTTGTGTACATAGTACTGGTGACTGGGTTATGTACAGATATGTGCTACCTTGCACCCTTCAGTCTGTTTAATACAGTAATAGGTTTTGTACCTTTTTAAAAGGTATTGTTGCTTTACTTGTTAGTACCTAAATGACAATATGCTGTGTCACCAGAGTGTGGTAATCTTCTGGTGTAGTTGTGCATTTATTTATTTGTTGATGGTGACTGTAGCAACGCGTCAGTGGGTGGCTGCAACCACTGCTCTTACTACAATTAACTTGGCAGCATATCATTTACCCCATGACTATGATTATGAAGGAACATTGTTGGTTGGCAGCAGTGTGTTGAATGACCCTTGATGCTGAACAATGAAGAACTTTTGTGATGTCCAAAAGATGAAAATATATTTACCCAATCAGGAGTATCTGAGATGAGAAGGGTGGAATAAGCTGCCAAGTTAATTAAACAGAGTATAGTCTGACTCAGCCATAGCCACAACAGTCTTGCTAGCAAAATACTTCCCAACACTTGGTTTGCTAGTGATTTTATTATATATATATATATATATATCATAAAGTAAGAGATCATTCCTGTAACCAAAATTACTGGTATATAAACTACCTGTTTGTTAAGATTATGTGCCGTTAGTACCGATCTTGTGTTAGTACCACGTAAGGCAGCGTCAGAGACACTAAAGCCATCACTGCATTATATTCCCCACCTGCCCTGAAAATTACCAATAAAACCACCATGATCACCTGTACCATTCTAATATTTCTGGCGACATGAACACTACTAGAATAATCTACGTAGTGTCTCTTACAAATGTGTGCATGTTATTTATTGGGCAGGCGGTTGCTTTGATGCTGAGGCGACTCTAGTGCTCCTGACGGTAGTGTTTCTATGTGACCGCCGCTGCTCTCACTACTTCAGCCCATAAAGCATCGTAAAGCATCGTTGCTGTTGTCAATTATATCAAAGACTTACATAAGAAATCTGATTAATTGTTATACTTGTTGATTATGTAGGACGCTAATTTAAGTTTGGATTGCAGTCCAAGGAAAAGAGTTGTTCTTAATTTCCAATTGATTTTTATAGCCATATACAATTATATAACCAAAGTATACATGATAGGTTAAGGCTATTTTACTACTACTAGTGTGTAAGATGTGACTATAGACTTAAGCAAGTGAAGTGTTGCACCAATGATGTTCTCTGCTTCTCCACTCCATAATTAATTTTAGTTTCTAATCAACGTTTTTACTAAAGACGAACAACAATACACCTTAACCAGTTTCATACAAAGGTACTTTTTGAATTTTACTCTGACAATTATTAAATTATTTGTACTAAGCTTGGGAACAGCCTATTGGAGTCGAAAGGATAAGTGAGTTAGTTTTTACCCTTTAGATTCCCATAGGTATTTCCTTAGGTTAACAAAATAATTTAATATTAGCCAGGTTCAAAGGAAGAAAGGTGTTATCATACTGAAAGGGTTACAATGTTATCGCTACCACCGCGAGAAGCAGGGTCGACATTATCATTTTAGACTAGATGTTACCAGTATATTACAAGATGTCGCAGCAGAGAGTCTGGGCCCGGAAACACAGGTTAAGTGGTTCTCCTTTACACTTCCGGCCGCATTCTTAAACGTGCGGTAAGGGGACTTTCTAAACCATAATGAACAAACTATAAGTATAACTGTTGATTGTGGTAACGATAGTATTTGAATCTTAATGAACAAAGTGCAAGGAACTGTTCATTGTGGGAAGGTTACTGTCTAAACCATAATGAACAAAGTGCAAGGAACTGTTCATTGTGGGAAGGTTACTGTCTAAACCATAATGAACAAATTATAGGGATATGACTGTTATTGTGGTTTTTGTCTGAACCATATTGACAAAATGTATGAAACTGAAAGATGATTTATGAAAGATAGCGTGATACCATGCATTTTCATAAAGATAGTAATTTATTTCTACTTGTTCAACTGTGCGAAGAGTTTATGAATATGGCCGTCGATCTCTCTCTCCCATTCCATTTCCGCCCCTTGTCTTGGTAGTCTTAGGCAGTGGGAAGGGGTTACCTCTCCCCTTCCTCTTTACATTCATAGTCTTAAACATGAAGATGGCATTCTGTTTCCCCTTCCTAAATCTTTGCAAGCTATAAATATGGAAACATGAGGATGCATATGTACAATTTAAAGAGTAATCCATAAAAGATGTGGTTTCAATCTTATGTCTTAATGGTAGCATTCCAGGTTATTGTTCAAAATGTTAATGGTGACTGAAAGGAAGACTCTTATACTGTATTTACCCACATCCTTGTCAACCAGAACATCATCTTCCTTATATATATACAGTATGGCTTGTAAAAAATTTTGTGAAGGGGAAGGTGAACTCTATCCTTTGTGTTTAAGACTACGGACATTAGACCCGGCAGCCCTTTAGTATAATGTTCTACTTTGACTATATTTTGGCTAGCTTCAAGAGATTTTTTTTCAGCTTAGAAGTATCATCTCGTAGTCAAGGGTTAATGGAAGTAAATGATTAACCCTTTGATTACCAGAGATCCTACTAAAGTTGGTATCACACAGACATTTTTACGGCAATTGTTATCAGTAATTCTGGTGTGGCAGCTTGTGAATTAAACTTTTATACAATTGTGGCACCCATGATAACATACCATCAACTTAGCTGCCTATACTAATGTAATATAAACTAAGAACGTTGCCAGAAAAAGTTGCCATTTTAAAATTGCCGGTAAATGCGGTCATGTGACTCCGCCTCTGGTCTAATAAATCTTCTGGCGATAACTTAAGAAAAGATATAAAGAGGCCATCTGATAGAAAACGTTCACATTGCACTTAGGGCGAGGTCTGTCCTGACTTCTTCATACATTCCTACTCAGATTTTCTGCTGCATGTATACCATTATCTTTATTATAAATAGTTTTTGTTTACCACCATTAAAAAAAAACACTCGGTGAACACATTTCTGTAAGTATAACCCTCCCTCCCTCTCAATGCTGTTATTTATGTTAGTAAAATATTGTAATCGCCTTCCTTACACCACAAACCACTCCGGCTGCTATTGGGGAATTCCTACATTGAGTTTCAGGCTAAATAATACAAAACAAAACAAAATATTCTTTGTAACGATAAGGTATGTGCCTTCCGAAACATTGGCTTTTGTTGTAGTTGCACATCTGGCTGCCAAAATGTATGAACTTCATTTCAGTTCTCTTCTGGCGAATGAAACACTAGATCCTCAAAACAAAAGTAACGGAGGCATCTGCTCTTGTATGCTATATAAAGCCCAATAGTTGGCCAACTGTACATATTGTGATATAATAATAATGATAACAATAATGTAATTATAATGAAATAAAAAAAACTCAACTCAACTCTAGCCACAAGGCACAGGTAGGCTGATTTCCCTTCGACCCGCTTCCCTCCCTCTCGTCTCCTTCCTGTGTCCTTACCCGTCTGTGCATATGTTCGTGTAGTAGCTTTGTTGTGGTGCCCTTACCCTTGAAAATACCCCTCAATGACCCTTTAAAATACCCCTCAAAAACACTTTGAAAATACCCCTCAAAAAACCTTTGAAAATACCCCTCAAAGATCCTTGAAAATACCCCTCGATAACCCTTGAAATACCCCTCAAAACTCTTGCAAATATCTCTTAAAGACTCCCGAAAGTACCTCCTGAAGACCTTTTCAACCTCCCCCTCTCCCTTCTTTATCCTAATACTGTGTCGAACCCCTTCATTCACCCTCCACACCCCTCCTCCCCCTATTTAACCCTTTCACTAAGATACCTTATTTAATTTTGTTCTGGCTAACTTTAGACGATATTATTCAGTTCAAGAAAGACCTGTAAGAATTCAAGGGATAATTATTATAATAGTTATAACCCCTTTGATTCCTAGAGATACCTCCTAAGCTGAACGGAATCGTCTACTGGTAGATAGAATGAAACCAAATGTCCCCATCCTACTGAAAGGGTTAAGATGACGCTGTGTGCATGTTTTGTTGGTACTGTATTGTATTGTGGTTGGTAACAATAGCTTGTCAAATCACTAATCAACGTAATTTAATGTACCAGTATCAGGAATCATATCTCAAAAAACAAAAAAAATTGCATAAATAATCACACCTTTTATTATTATTTATAAGTTGTACCGAACTCATGAGAAATTGATTCTTTGATGTATCTGCTGTAAGTCCATGTAGCTCGGAATAGACCAACGGATAATAGGTGTTTGTTTGGCCAGCGTGCCATAGGGAGGGATGTGCCTGTAGACGCTCTAAATAAAGATTAAAAATGAGTCCCGCTTGTTTTTTACTTCCCAAATTGACTAATTCCTTGAACATGACAAGGTGCATTGTTATATGTGCGATCAGTTTACTTGGGAAACAAATTGACTTGCTCATGTAGTTGTGTACACCGGATTGTGGTGGATTGTGTTCTTTTATTTCAAAAAATTATTTTATTAAGCGTTGTTTCCACATAGCGATTTTGATCAGTTCTTTTGCATTTATCTTGTGTCGTCCCAGTTTTAGTTTGTTTATTTTGCAAGTTTTACATTATAATAGCCTACTGTAACAAACTTTATATTAGGTTTATAGTTTATACTATGTTGTTTATTTTGCAAGTTTTACATTATAATAGCCTACTGTAACAAACTTTATATTAGGTTTATAGTCTATACTATGTTCATCTTTACTGGGCGAGAAGTTTCATCTCCTTGCCGCCAATTTTCTGATACTTATTTGTTAATTGTTAAAAAATATATTCCTTTTTTGAAGTACAGTACATATATACCCATGGCTCGGTATTGAAGATGGGGACATAATGATTTCTCACCCAGTACTGTATTGGTAAACTTACCTTATTATTTATTTATTTATTTATTTATTTATTTATTTATTTAGTCCGTCGCGGACTTCCCAAACTTGACTAATTCCTTTAACGTGACGATAGTGCGTTGTTATATGTGCGATTAGTTTGCTTGGGAAACAGATTAACTTGCTCATGTAGTAATGTACACCCTATGTGGTGAATTGTGTTCTTTTATTTAATAATTTTCATTTTAGTAAGCGTTGTTTCCACATAGCGATTTTGATAATTTAATTTGACTTTATATTGTCCTTGTCCCAATTTTGGTTTGTTTAGTTTGCAAGTTTTACATTTTTATTTATTATTATTTATTATTTACAATTGTAAGCTACTGTAAGTTTTGCATATACTGTACACTTGGATGCCATAATCTCTAACCCACTCATAAGAATTCGTTGACCCCCTTTGCTGCAGGTTTTAACGTTGTACACTCCCTTGATTGACAGGGCTTGGGTGTGCCCTTGTTACAGGGACTTAAGGGGAGAGGGTCGTTTTTCTAGATCACCTTCTCCTTCATGTTTAGCCCCCATTGGTTTTCAGATTTTAAGAAGTTTGCCCCATTGGTTTGTCGATTTTAAGACCTTTCGCCCCATTTCTTTGTCAATATTAAGACCTTTAGTTCTATTTAGGTGTCGACAGTGAGCCTGTAATTTTGGAAGAATCGGCCTTCGGCCGGGAAAAAAATTCTACCGAAAAATGTACAAATGAATCTAGATGGGGGATCTATTTGATGTTTTTTTTTAAAGTTTCATGGAGATCTAGGGAGGAAACTAAAAATAACAATAAATATGAAATAATCGACCAAAATAATATATCCATCTCCCCTTAACTGGACATTTGCTTTTCTGTATGCAGTTATAATTATCTGGATTGATTTTTGGATAGAATTTGTTTTTCAATAAATAGTATACTGTACTGTATATAGTTTTGTAGTTGATGAATAGGCCTACAGTACATATATATATATATATTCATAAATTACTTTCCAGAGAAATCCTTCCATAATTAGAAATAGGTGAAGTCTACAAATATTTTATGAGTGGTTTAGAGACTATGGTATATGAGTGTACCTATAATATGCAATATGAATGACCCCTGGGGAAGCAGGGTTTCTGTATCACAGGGGATACTTCCCACGTAACTCTTGCATGTCATAAGATGCAACTAAATGAAGCAGGTGGATGAAATTGTTAGCCTGGTAGGCAATCCATCTAAGGGATGGAAGGAAACCCTAAAAATAACGATTTCCTTACATACTGATCTTTGCATATAGTTTGGCGTCAGGAAAGGCATCCGGCCATAAAAACCCTATACTCCTGCCTTATCATAACTCCAGGCCTCAGTGCGCTGACAGATTAACTTGCTCATGTAGTGATGTACACCCTATGTGGTGGTCTTGTGTTATTTTATTTCAAATTGTTTTATTTGATTAAAGCTTTATTTCCACATAGCGACTTTGATAAGTTCTTTTGACTTTATATTGTGTTGTCCCAGTTTTGGTTTGTTTATTTTGCAAGTTTTACATTGTAATTTCTGAGCAGTGACTGGCCCCCGGAGAACTGTCATGGGGTAGGCTACACAGGTTGAGCCAGGCTATCACCATTGTATAGTTGTGTGTTGTGTGTCTGTTCACTTATTTAGGATATCTGGGCGGCCTAAGTTTTATAAAAAAAAAAAATTATAATTTATTATAATTTATTATTTATCATTGGTTACATTGATTTCATTATTTAGGATTATTTGTAAGTTGATTGGTGGGTTGCTGAAAAAATATGAATACCATAAATAATTTGTTTTAGATTTTATTATTTAGTGTTGTGCTTAACAAATTGTAATTTATCATATATTGCGATTCTGTTTTGCTAATTGTTTGTGTTGAGACTTTAGTTAATGTTTTGTTTTGCTGTGTTCAGCATGCATTTCAGTTAAGGTGTCGAGTTTCATATATTTTAAAGAAATACAAAAAAAGTGGCTGATTGGGCGATACAAACTCATTGAAAGGGTTTAAGCAATATCTCTTCACAGTTTCATTTTATAATTTGTATATACAGTACAATACTATAATCTTTCTAAATAACTTTTCACCTTTCCTTGTAGGTGGGGTGCAGTGCAAGGATTGAATTCTGGTCTTTGGACCAAGCCATAAGGAAAGATGATAGTTTTTTCTGGCCCCACTTCTCCCTCATGATTTCAGATATTAATACGTTCAGTGACTTTAAGACCTTTCGCCCCTTTTCTGTGTCAATATTAAGACTTTCATGTCAATTAGTTGTCGTTTTTTTCCTAACGAGCGATAGCAAGCCTGTAATTTATGAGGAATTTTCTACCGAAAAATGGCGTAGGGATGTAGCGACCCCACCGCCCACCACTTTGGTGGTGCAGTCAGCCTCTGTAGCAGTTATGGTGATTTCTTGTTACTGCCTTATTGTAACATGATTAAGGCTGGTGTGGTGTGATTTTGCCAGGAGCAAGTGCTTCAGGTGGACTTTTTTTGTCTTGCTGAGACACTGTTAGCGCTATAGGCTACCAACATCGGCCACTGTGATGACATGATAGGGCCTTTATTGTACAGTACTGTACTATAGTAAACAGACACACCACTATACCGTGGTGTGTATAGCTCTCTGGTGCCCACCATGGAGCATGGAGGTATAAATACTTATTATACCTCCATGCCATGGAGTTATAATATAAGTAGCCTACTTTAGCCTATAGGCCTACCTCCATGGTGCCTAGCCTACCAGATGAATCTTGTCAGCATTTTATCAAGATTTTCCCCATGCTGAACCCTTTAAAAATGCATTTATAATCAGTTTAATTACCTATTACCCATCTTTACTTCATATAAGGAAATAATAATGATAGAGAACATATTTTAAAACAGCGAGCTCCATTTCGTCTGTGCGAGTTGAATCCTTTTAGAAAGTAGAAACATCCAGTAGTAGTAGTAGTAGTTGTAGGTCGGAAAGATTTTGCCTTTACAACGGCACTTTCCTAGGTTTTATGATTTTATAACTACTGTATTGCAATTACAATTTCAATTTGTGTCTGTGTCAATTTGTGTCGTGCTCATATTTCCTTTAATATATCACTGATTTTCTTTACGCTTCTTTTCCCTTTTTCTCCAACAGTTGTAAATAACATTCTTCGTTTTATTGATTTTTTCTTCCTCAAAGAGCAGTTCTCCTATCAGCTTGTCTTCATCTTCGATGTACGGCCTCTGAAATAGTGGTTCTCCTTTTCTTTCTTCCTCGAATTCTGTACACCATAATATGAAGTGTTTCAGATCTTCCACAGATGCTCCGCACAAATCACATGCTGTGTCTCCTCCATGGTGTCTGTTCCTGTCTTTTAGTGGTAGGTTGTTTGTTCTGCATTTAAAGAAGACTATTGATGACGGTCGGTTGTCGTAAAGCTGGTCTTCACCTTTAATATTCTGCTTCCATTTTCTGTAGATTTCAAGACTTGACTTTTCAGCTAGTTCTTCCTTCCACAGTCTGCTATCCCAGGTCTTTATTTTTCTTTTTAGTTCTTCTTTGGTCATAGTCTTAATATGGTTGTAGTTTCCTATGATATTTATGTTTTCCTTGATGGTTTCGATCCAGTAGTCCTTCTTGAATGTCTTCCTTTCCCGCAGTACTCTTCTTAGAAGCTCACGTCCTTCATCCTTTTCACTTTCTATATAGTGTAGGTATTGTAACTGTCTTCCTATGATTCTTGTTTCCATGGACGAAGCACCGATTTCTCCCCTCAGCGCTGCAACCTGAGCATACCATGGGGCACCAAGAATCTGTCTAAATACTGAGTTTTCAATTCTCTGTATTTTCTGGATTTCGCTTTTTGTGTAGCCAAGGATGCTCGAGCCGTACAGTATCGATGGTAGTGCTATACTCTTCCAGAAGGTCTTTCCAATCAGTAGTTTGTTGCAGCTCTGGGAGATTAACTGGATAGGTCAGGTTTGCTAGTTTCTTTGCTTTTTCTAATGATATACCCTTTTGCTTTTTAAAACAGTTCCGCTTATCAGTTACTGTTATTCCTAAATATTTTATTTCATTAGTGACTGCTATGTTGTTTATCTCTACTGGTTTTTCTCTCTTGTTATATATCAGTGTATGGCTTTTGTTCTTGTTGATGCTCAGGCCACAATCTTGTCCAATGTTGGTAATGAGGTCAATCATAGCGTGTGCTTGCTGTAGAGACTGAGCCAAAAGTAATCCATCATCAGCAAAGAAGAGGGCATTTAAGGTGAAGAGGTCATCTTGATACCCGTCAGCCTCTGATTCAAGTTTTGTAATTATATCGTATGTGACAATCTTGAACAGGGTTGTTGACCCTGTACATCCTTGACGAATACCACTGGTTATTTCAATGTTCAGGCTTGAATTTTTGCCATACTTTATTTTTGTAGTATCTCCTGTGTATATGTTCGCCAGTGTGTCTATGACTTTGGGGTGGATTTTGTACTTCATTAGTACTTCTATTAATTTGCCTCTCTTTACCGAATCGAATGCCATTGCAAAATCTATAGACACAACTATTAGCGGCTTCTTATTTAGGAAACTCTTCTCCACACAGTATTTTAGCAAGAATAAGTTGTTTTCTATCCTGCCTCCATCAGTAAAACCACTTTGAGTTTCCTTGGTTTCACCATTCTGGTTTAGATGTTCCTCAATCTTCTTTTTTATGGCTGTTGTCATAAAGAGCTTGTAAGATATATCAGTTAGTGCTATTGGTCGCAGCTGGTTTGCTTTTGGTTTACTAACTTTTGGTATCATCACTGTTTTTGACAGTTTCCATTCTTCTGGTATGTTACCATCCTCCAGGATTTTGTTAAAGATATTTGTCAGTTGATCCAGGCAGATGTCACTCTGAACAAAAGCTTTGTAAAGCTCAGGTTTCAATATGTCTGGACCTGTGGATTTGTTATTTTTTAATTTGGAGAGTGCATCTTTGACTTCTTGTCTAGTTATTATGGGGGGCCTCATAGGTATAGTTTTTTTCTCTGCTTTTAGAGCCATACTCATGTGTTCCAGCAAGTCGGTATGGATTTGTATTTCTTGGTTGTCTGGAAGTTCTAAATTTTGGGTTTGTTGTTGTCCTCTTTCCTGTTGATCTTGGGATATGTACGGGGCTTTTGCATTTTCATTCCATGTTTGTGGTACATCATTCATGTGGGCTTTGTACACTTCGTTCCAATATGTTTCAAGTTCTTGTCTCGCTTCATCATTGGTCAGAACTTCCCCTTCTTCACTGAATAGGATTATTTCTTTGTTTTTTCCTTCTTCCTTCTTTCTGAGTTTATTGATATACACCCACATTTTTTTGCTTGTGTTGCCTCCGCTTTTTATTTAATTTGTTATCTTTTCTTCGTGTTTGTACATCTCATCTTTTATCTCCTGTTGGACTTGAATTTTCTGATTTTGGTACCTTCGTTGATAGTGTTCACTGTCCTCATCCGAAGTTGCATTCCTTATTAGTCTGTTGTCTCTTTCTTTCCTTTATCCCGCTTCGTATGTTGTCGTTTATCCACGGCGGTTCTGTTACTTCTTCATTGCATTTGTTTTTCTTTCTTTTGTACGTAGTTTTTAGTTTCTTGTCTGCAGCCTTTTTTATCTTCCTGTTTAGAACACTAATGTCGGCGGTCTCCTCTCTGTTAAGATCCTCTTCCAGTTCTTCTATGAAGTTTTTTAGCGCCTCTTCGTCTGTCCTGTAATATTCTTGTACTTCCCATTTCTTGCTCGAGAAGTTTTTCTTTGGAGTTTTTAGTTTCAGCCTTAGCTCAATTAGGTTGTGGTCACTGCAGTCGAATGTCTGTTGTTCTTCATCTATGATCATGTTACAGTATACATCATATATTCTGCTTGAGACTAGCACATAGTCAATAAAACTTTTTTGTTCATTTCTGGACCATGTGAACTCTCCTTTGCACTCCAAGTCATCATTTAATAGTATTAGGTCGTACTTTTCCATCCAGTCTATTACCACCATCCCATTCCAGTCTAGTTTCTGGGGGCCTTTGAAACCAATGTGCCCATTGAAATCGCCAAGGATGATAACCGGTTCATCTCCGACTCTCTCCACGTGTTTCTCGATTTCCTTTCTCAGGCCCATATTTTTGTCCTTGTCGTTTACTGAGAAATACACAAGAAATACAGTCAGATGAAGTATTGAGGGATAAGCCTTTACAACGGCACCTTGTATCTACATTCTACTTTTCCTATTTTTCTGAAGAGTGTAGAGAGGGGAGAAGGGGTGTTAGAGAGAGAGGAAGCTGTTGGAGTGGCTTTGTTATGTGTGTTTAGTCTATACGTCGTTAGGATGTCCCCTGACTGGGTGCAAGCATGTGAAACATGCTAGGACGTACTACCACACCCACTAAATGTCTGCCGTGGCAGGGATTCGATCCCGGATCTTGCAGATTCACACATGAGCGTGCTCACCACTCGACCGCCACCGTGCCACGGCTTTTCCATGGAAACATCTATCCACACGTGTTGCTAATTTAGCGACTGTTATGCTAGATATATAGAGATAGTCATTTATTTAAATCTAGCTACATGAATTCTGGCTATATTCTAAAGATTTGAGCTATTGTCATGTGATATTCGTAAACTGTGCATTTTTCTTGTTATATTTTGTCAATTAATTTTTGAAGGCTAATCTACCGGTTATCATCTTTGTTAGCCAATCTAGCAACTGTTCTGTTGGATCCAAATAGTTTTAGACGCCTAGTGAGATTAATACGGATATATTATCAATATAAGGACCAACTATAGGTGAATTTAGAGATAATTGCATATATTACGCCATATCTAAGAATTTTCCTATTACGCCATATCTAAGAATTTAACAATTTGCTTTGGATAATATAGGGGAGAATGCTAGACTACTCGGCCCACGGGACAGCTCGGCCCAGTAAAAACGAGACAGCTCGGCCCAGTGTTAATTACGAGACAACTCGTAATTAACCTAACCTAACCTAACCTATACATTATGAATCGAGAGAACTAGCCTGTGACATAATTATACAATAAACGAATATTTCGCCCCCATTACACACACGCCATAAACCTTACACTTAGCTCTCCTCATCCTATATCCTGACTGGTCTTGTCAAATTCAAATTGCCCCATAGCAAAACATGGGGCCGAGCTGTCTCAAATAATGGGCCGAGTTGTCCAAAAGTGGGCCGAGCTGTCCAAGCCGAGTTGTCCTCGTAACCCGACAAAGTCCTTCTCCCGCGCTGTCACTCTTTACATGTGTGGGGGAGGTGCGCGAGCCAATGAGAACTCAGGGCTTACCAGCCGCGCGCTCCCATTGGCTACTGGGGATTCATGGGGGCGAGTTGTGCCAAGTTCCCTACCAAAACAATTACAATAGTCTAGTGGATACTCGGGAAGGATCGTGGTGTTGTTATCAGACTATTTACAGTGACTTACAGCAAATAACTGCATCTATTATACATCAGTGTATCCATGAATACATAGTGAACAATATCAGACAGCGACGAGAGCCTGGAGGCCCGGTGTCAGGTGCCAGAGTGCCATAGAAAGATCGGAGCCATAACGTCCCGGTGCGCATGCGTTAATACGCGAACCAAGCAGCGTGGTATTCGTCCTCTCAAAACGCCACCGATTTCACTGTCAACATGGCTCAGGTAAGGAATGATAGTCAGTAATATATGGTGATGGCATTAGAAGAAACTCTGTCGGTAACATTCAAGACAGCTAGAGCCGCCTTATTTACCAAGTTTCTTTATATTTTTTCCCAGGAATAGCCTATGGTGTTTAATTGTTGTTTTTCATGGTTTGAGTGGAGGATTTGCATTAACTTAAACCATTAGGCCTAGGCTATTCATTAATCTGAAGATACGCCGTCAAATGGAGCCATTTATTGGGTGAATCGCGTTTTTACAGTAGCCTAGGTAAGGGAAATTGTGGGGAGGCCATGCACGCTTCCAAAATGTACAAATATTATATTAGCCTAGATTAAATTAACCTAACCTAATCTAATCTAATCTAATCTAATCTAACTTAGGTACTGTTACCCTAATCTAACCCTAATATAATATAGGCCTAATATAAGGTTTAATTCTAGTTTTGCTTTCACAGCATAGGCCTAGGCTACTCATAAATTTCTATGGCTACTTTAGAGTTGTCATATACCATACTTAGGCTAATTCCTATATATGTCCAAAGCGGCGGAAATGCATTATAAGGAATTAGCCTATACCTAGGCCTACTGTAAAAAAAAAAAAAAAATCTCCCCACATGCGGCACCATAGCTATTACATAATACTAGGTTAGGTAAGGTTGTTAAGTTAGGCTAATGTCGTTAATGTAGTTTATTATCATTATATTACGTCTTTTACCCAGCAATTTCCCTGATCTTCATAGTTGGTCGGGAAGCTATGCCTTTACAACGGCGCCTCCCTTTTGTCGCTGTGTACGTGAAACTAGAATTTTACCTAATATAATATAATATAATAGGCCTATAGCCTAATATCGTTTTTGTGAGTAACGTTCAAGCCATTTATTGGGTGAATCGCACTCACCGCATCTTTCAAAACAAGAAGAAGAGGACCCAGGTCGAAGGATTTATTGGGTGCAATGCTTGGTAAATGTTTATCACCAACCAGTGACGAGTTTTTCAGGTTATTTTTTGTTGTTTTTCATTTTTTCTTTGATATACAGTGTTGTTTAAGGTAAATCTACAGTTATACTACCCCTCCCCCACTACCCCCCACCACCTCCCCCCTTCAAAACACGCCTTTTAGCGTGTTTTTGGATGGTTCAGCAGACGTGGAAACTGGAAAAAAACATGGGTATTCTGCAGAACAACTACTCGATTACGGGATTCCTGTCTCATGGAATTATTTTGTTTCGCTCTTACCTTACTCAGGGGACCTTGCTGATGTGCGGATAAGTGCTACTTTTCTTATTTGTCAATTTGATTTTCACTCCCCTATAACATTATCAGTTAGTTTTGTACTGCCAGTCCAGGACACTATGTTTGCATTCTAGCCTCCTTGGAGGCTCCTCCCTGATGTTTAGTAGCCAATCACTAAGTAGCTTCACCTACAAAAAGTCAGTACATTTTTATTGGTACTTTCCTGTTATCGACAGCCAAAGCTGAAGATTGTAGAGTAAACACCATAGACTTTATCCCATCAATGTTTTTTATAGTTTTAATACACAATTAGCGGGGGTTTGGGGGCGGCAGCCCCCACCCATAATACTAGGATAGGTTAGGTAAGGTTGTTAGGTTAGGCTAATGTCTTTTTTAAGTTGACTAAATCGAGTAAACTCTTAGATTGTTTGGGTATCTGAATTTCAATTAACAATGCAAATGCTGATAAATAGTGCTTTCCTCACTTTCTAACAATATAATTCACACTTACTAACCATTAAAATACACAAATAAAATAAATAGAACCTAAAATAACAGGAGTTGCTTTGCTCTACATTGGCTATGATCTTAGAACTATTATATTATATATATCACCTGTATTGAAGTCCAAATGCAGCTACTAATGTAAATATAAACCGATAAATCCAGAGCTCGAGTCATGTGAGCTATTTGTTTACACTGTGATTAGCCTAAGCAACTTGTTCGGATGAGGTGAGTGTGACTTTAGCACCAATAGCCTATAACAAATATAAAGGTAAGAGTTTATCACCAACCATTGACGGGCCCCATCAATGATTATTAGTGTGTTATCACTTTCATGAACGATACTTTGTTGGTGTATATGTACTTACCGTCGCAAATTCGCTATAAGTGAAATACGAGAAACTGTAAGAAATACCTCCCTGTCGATGGCCGCGGAGCAATAGTACACAATGGCCGTCGTTCGGGAGCTCTTACCCTCAATCTTTCAGTCGAACGTCACTACACCTAGCGGTCTTTTTAGGAATCATGAACCATAGCGGCAGCCTCGGCCCCACCACCGGCAGAGATGGTATCTCCTAGGTAACAAAACTTGTTCACCAGCTCCAAAGACTCATTTCCAAAATTCACAGCCACAGGATCATCACTTAACACAAGCTCGCCTTTGCACACTACGCACTCAAATTTCTCTATTTCTGACTTATCCTTCGGCAGGGGCCCCTTTATTCTACTACAGCGCTTACTCCCATGGTGTACCCAACATCGACAGATGCTACATTGAATTGAGTTAACGCCCACTCCCTTTCTACACACTGCACATGGGTATGCACCGCTCTTTTCCACATTGCCTCGTCTCAAACTACAATGCATAACCTTGGTTTTGTTAATATTGACTCTTAAACCCTTGCTCGCCATGCCCTCTCTCCACTCTCTGAATTTGGCCTCAGCATCCTGCATACTGTCAGCTATTAGGACTAAATTGTCTGCATAAAACAGTTCCAACGGGAGTCCGCCTCTAAAAACTCTAGACAGCGCCTCCAAGACCATAATAAAGAGGAGGGGGCTTAACACTGAACCCTGATGGACTCCAACACGGACTGCGAACTCATCACTCAGTACACCCTTCACCCTCACCGAACTTCGCGAATCCTCATACATCTTCATTATCACACGCACCAGCCACTCTTCCACACCAAGTTTCCTCATAGCCCACTGTACAACATCTCTAGGTACCCTATCAAAGGCCTTCTCCAGGTCCACAAACACAATGTAAAGATCCCTGCCTTTTACATAAGAACATAAGAAAATGGGAGTCTGCAGAAAGCCGATTGGCCTAAGCAAGGCAGATCCCTGTCCCACACAACCCCAAATCAATTACAAAGCCCAATTATAGGCTCAACACTCTAATACCCTGAGGATCATCTTACCAAAACGGTTAGAGATTAACGCAGGATTATGGGGGTCTGCAGAGCGCTGATTGGCCCAACCCGGCTGATCCCCCTTCACACCCAACCCTTCTCGTCCATATGCTTATCCAATTTTATCTTAAAGCTCCCTACAGTTTTAGATCCCACTATAGCACTTGGTAGTCCATTCCACCCATCTACAACTCTGTTACCAAACCAATATTTGCCTATATCTTTTCTGAAACGAAATTTATCTAATTTGAAACCATTGGTACGAGTTCTTTCGCTATCACTGAGCTTTAGTACATTTGTCATGTCCCCTTTGTTAATCCCACTAACCCACTTGAACACCTCTATCATATCCCCTCTAACTCTGCGTCTCTCCAACGAATGTAAGCCTAAATTCTTCAACCTTTCTTCATACGGAAGATTTCTAATATTATGGATCATTTTTGTCATTCTACGCTGTACTCTCTCCAATGAATCTATGTCCATTCTGTAATAAGGACACCAAAATTGGACAGCATAATCCATATGGGTCTCACTAATGACAAGTAAAGTTTTAAGATAACATCAGCAGTTCTGTTACTCACACTCCTAGAGATGAACCCGAGAATCCTGTTTGCCTTATTACGAACGCCTATACACTGTTTTCTAGGCTTCAAATCATTGCTAACAAACACACCTAGATCTTTCTCGCAGTCTGAATTTTCTAATTCTAAATTAGCTAGTTTATATTTAACATTTGTTTGCATCTTCCCTATCTTTAATACCTTGCATTTGTCAATGTTAAACTTCATCTGCCAATTTACTGACCATTCATGTAAGGTATCTAGATCCCTTTGGAGGCACTCTATATCGCTATCTGAATCAATTGATCTCCCCATTTTAGTATCGTCTGCGAATTTACTTATCCTACTAGTTATACCTAAATCTAGGTCATTTATGTATATAAGAAACTACAGGGGACCTAATACCGATCCCTGGGGGACACCACTTTTGACTGCTCCCCACTCTGACTTGGTACCATTTATGCTGACTCTCTGTTTCCTACCAATTAGCCATGACCTAATCCATCCCAACAACGCCCCACCTATTCCATGTGCCTCAACCTTTCTCATCAATCTCTCATGAGGGACTCTGTCGAAAGCTTTACTGAAATCTAAATATATAATATCGTATGCCTTGTCATTATCTACTGCTTCATATACCTCTGAGAAAAAACTAAGCAAATTAGTAAGGCAAGAACGTCCCTGAGTGAATCCATGCTGAGAAGAATTGATTAAGTTAAATGTTTCTAAGTGGTTTCTCATTTTCCTAGCAATAATTGACTAGTAGCTTTCCTATGATTGAAGTGAGACTAATGGGACGGTAATTGGATGCTATTGATTTATCACCTTTTTTGAAAATCGGAACTACATTTGCAAGCTTCCAAGCTTCTGGAACTATACCTGTTTCTAATGAATTGTTAAAAAGAAATGTTAATGGGTAACTTAACTCATCTCTGCATTCTTTTAATACTCTGGCATATACCTCATCGGGACCAGGCGATTTCTGAGGTTTCAGTCTGTCAATTTCCTTAAGCACATCATTTCTACTTATAGTAACCGTACTTAACCTATTTTCTATACTATCGCTATATACCTTACGGACTTCTGGAATCTGTGCCAAATTTTCATTAGTGAAAACGGATAGAAACTGACTATTTAATGTACTGCACATTTCTAAATAATTTTCTGTCATTTCTCCTATCGAAGTTTTAAGGGGGCCTATTTTATCTCTAACTTTAGATTTATATAGCTGGTAAAAAGCCTTAGGGTTATTTTTTGAGTCATTGGCTATCCTGATTTCATAATTTCTTTTGTCTGTCCTTATACATTTTTTAACCTGTCTTGATAGATTCTGATAGTAAGCAAGTAGGTGAATTTCGCCTTTCTTTATTTTTCGATATATTCCTCTCTTTTTTCCTAGAAGGTCTAATAGTCTATTATTCATCCATTTGGGTTGGTTCTGTGTTGATCTAAATTTTCTTTTGGGGATATATTTATTTTGCGCATTGTGGAGTGAAGAAATAAAATTATTATATGTAGCTGTCAAATTATCCTGAGTTAAGACAGGTATCTGAGAGAGAGTATGTTCATTAGCGCACCTGGGTCCACTTAATAGTTTAACCATAGGATCGACTCTTAAGGCTCGTCTTAATCCACCATAATTGGCTTTTCTGAAATCTGGGATAAGTGTCGTATTCTCTTTAGCCTTTCCTGTCCATTGTATGTTAAAATAAATTGCTTTATGATCACTATTTCCTAGTTGGTCTCCTATCTCTACATTATTTATCATTTGTTCATTATTACTGAGAACTAAATCGAGGATATTATTACCTCTAGTAGGCGAGTCTATGAATTGAAATAAAAAACTATCCTGTACCGCCTCAATAAACTCTTTTGAATCTGAGTCGCCGATTTGATGCTGCCAATCAATATTCGGAAAATTAAAATCCCCCATAATACACACATTGCTAAACCTTGATGCTATTTTCACTTCCTGCCATAAAGCTGTACCTTCGTTTCTACTCATATTTGGTGGTCTATAAATAACTCCAATAATTATGGTCTCACTACCTTCGCTAACCTCAACCCAAACACTTTCGTTATCAGTATTTAGTCTAATACCTGATTTAATACAGCTTTTTAAAGAACTCCTGACAAACACTGCTATTCCGCCGCCCCTCCTACTTGTTCGGTCGCGTTTAAACAAACTATATCCTGGTATATGGAATTCTGCTAAAAAATTTCTTGATTCTGTATTAATCCATGTTTCAGTCAGTGCTATAATGTCTATATTTTCGTTGCTAACAAGTGCTCTAAGTTCATCCATTTTGTTACATAAACTCCTACAGTTTGTATAATATAATCGCAATGAATTTATTTTACTGGTATCGGATTTACCTTTATTTCTAACTGAATTCCCATCTTCTGTTACACCTTTAATATTTCTACTAGCAGTACAATTAAAATCCTGTGACTGATATTTTCTATTCCTATCTGATGTACCAGTACGGCAATTTACCCTATCTAGACAATTATTCTTACTCATATTCTCAGGCTTTATTTTCAGCGAAACCCCGCGACAATCCTATCTATTGACCTAGCTAAATTTGCCACCCCTAGCCGAGAAAGATGAACCCCGTCCTGTGCGTACAACTGATTTTTACCATAGAAACGGGTCCAGTTATCAAGGAATGGTATTGCATTTGCATTACAGTATTTTTCCAGCCGACAATTGATACCAATTGCCCTAGATGACCATTCCTTGCTGACCCCTCTCCGTGGCAAGATACTGTGTACTACAGGTATGCCTCCCTTCCTCCTAACTTTATCTAACACCTCCCTGTACTGCCGAAGCAGTACTTCCGTCCTACCTTTACCAACATCATTGCTCCCTGTACTGAGACAGATAATGGGGCTATCTCCAATATCTTTCATGATGTAATCAATGTCCTCTAACACCTTCCCAACCCCGGCACCAGGCAGACAGACAAGCTTCCTAATATCAGTACAGGTGGACCTAGCTAAGTGTCTGACCATGGAGTCCCCAACAATTGAGAAGGACTTGCCTCTCCTTGTCGATGACTTGGTAGCAGCTGCGGCAGCGGCAGGAACTCCTGGGGCAGCAGTTGAAGGTACTCCTGGGGGGGCAGCAGTCACAGCATTCCCTGTTGGAGGCAACTTACTTACCTTTCTCCTGGTTTCCTCGCCGAAGGTAAAAGGAAGGGTTAATGACGCACATAGAGTCATCTTGCACTTAGGGGAAAATACCCTAATGACGCACATAGAGTCATCGTGCGCCAAAGGGTTAATATATTACCTACATTAATGAAATATATATAAAAATGTGCGCCTTACCTTTCCGCCTAGAGCTCTGTAAGTCAACTGGTTCAGTTGTGATAGACGATTTCAGTGGAGCAAATATTGCAGAGATGTTGCCAATATGGGGGCTTTTCAGACACTAATTTCGTCTGACGTCAGAACAATAACATTGAAGAGTCTTCTCCTTCTTGTTTTCGGAGGTGCGGTGGCGCAACGCTTGGGTTTGTTGACATACGTCGTACGTACGGCGTTCAGACCAAGCTTAATTAGTCTATTAACCCGGCAAGCGCGATAGGCCTCACGGAAGGCTTCCTATAGGGAACGCGATAGGCCTCACGGAAGCAGGACCATAAAAAAAGACTTCCATAAAAAAAAAGGGCCTATCAAAACAAAGGAATTTGTCTCTAGGTGAGATAATTCCCCTCCAGTACTCATCCATGTAAATCTCACCCACCCCCCTCCCCTCCTTCCCCACCTTATTCCCCCTCCTCCCCTCCTCAATTATCACCTATTTTTCCTCTTATTATCATCATTATCGGTTATTTTCTCTCCCGCGATAATGTAGCACAAGTGGGTTGCATAAAAGATCGTTATGCAACACCCAGACACCGGCACACACCGCCCCGCTCTCCTCAGTTGACTCCCAGACAGCGAGAGGGGAAGGCTGCCTGTCTCTCTCTCTCGCCTGAGATTATGACCGGGTGGCCAATATCTTCGTTTTTCACCACCCAAATGCTTTTCCCACTTATTTTAGCACTCTTGAAGGTTCATATATACATCATATATGTAAAATAAAAGCATACCGAAAACAAATAATGGTTTATATTGTAAATATAACGAATTCTGTCAGAATCCAGGGCTAGAAATGCACAAATAACTACCCTAGCACCTACTGTCAAATCGCGCTTGTCAGGTTAAGCTGCTGCCTTAAGGCATACCGGGTATCGGCCCTTCTTTCGAGCTGTCCTTACCTAAGGCAGACCGGGTAGGAAGGGTTAATGCTAAAAAAAAGCCAAGAAAAAAAATATTTTCCGGTGGATAAAAATTATATAGCCTAGCAATGAAGCATAAAATGATAGGAACCCAAAACTAATATTAAAGATGAGATCCCAGCTGTGGTGCAGCTCGTAAATATTGACCGTTTTTTCTCTCACCATGACAATTCTTTTGTTAAATAGGCCTAGTTTAATATTAATTATGAACAGATGTGGATATGATTAGGAGTAGTGGGCGTACACATTATTTCCATTATGTGTATTGTAATTCCATATTTAACCCCACTATCTTGCAGTTTGAAAGATCGTCTACACCTTGATATACAATTAAGTATGTGGCAGAATATGTATAAGTGTACATATACTGTACCTGTAAATACAGTCCTCCTCTACCACTCTTCTCTTCGCCAACATGTAAACAAACCCAGAGTCTATATACGCTTCAAGTCGCTGGGCAGACATCCGAACACAGGGTTTATCGTGACGTCGTCTAGAATATAAGTGCTAGTATGCGAATAATATCTATAGTCACGGTTTGCGCATTTCAGTGATTATTATTGATGTTCTTTTGTTTGCCAATCCTGCTCATCATAGCATACAGTCATTTATTATTTTTTGGTTAGTTCAAAGTTGGTTGCCTTCTTGAACGAGTGTGGAATGGGGGTGTTAAGGTTATTGTCTTACGATTCGCGAAGTTATTGTATTTTCTGAGGACATCAACTCATCACAACATTTGGTAAAGGTTAGTAGCTGTTAGATATAGGCGGCAGCCCCACCTATAATATTAGGATAGGTTAGGTTAGGTAAGGCTAATGTCTCCTCAAAGTTGACTATTTGTATAACATAGGTTTAGTAGGCCTACCCACTCCACCCCGTAGCTGGCATGCAAGGGCTAGTTATATATCCCACGTACCTAGGTACTAGCAACTAGCAGTAGCTGGCATGCAAGGGCTAGTTTTATATCCCACGTACCTAGGTACTAGCAACTTGCATTAGCTGGCATGCAAGGGCTAGTTTTATATCCCACGTACCTAGGTACTAGCAACTAGCAGTAGCTGGCATGCAAGGGCTAGTTATATATCCCACGTACCTAGGTACCGTACTAGCAACTTGCAGTAGCTGGCATGCAAGGGCTAGTTTTATATGCCACGTACTAGGTCTAGGTTAGGTTAGGTTAGGTTGGGTTGGGTTGTTTGGTTAGGTTAATATACTAGGTCTCAGAAACAACTATTGTAGTAGCAGTAGTAAAGTTCAAATAGGCTAGCGGTTGCACCACTATTAACAGCACACATATAGTAATGGATGCACTATTTTGAGTTTTCACTAGCATTTCCCATTAATTTTCTTTGTTACAAGTGGGTTTTGCCTTCACATTATTGTGTGCCTCAACAATATCAAACTCGGTAGGTGATCAGGGTTATTTAAATACGCCCGCCACTCATAGTGGGCGTGACGTCACGATACTCATTCCTTTCAGCCAATCACAGACGCTTTCTCGACTGTGAATGTGTTCGGATAAACACGACCACCACAGGGTTTTCTATCCATAGAGTTTTTTAACCCCTCTCTTTCCCTGATATATTTCATGCCCTCCCCACCTATCGGGGTAAATATTTTAATATTGTTTAGGCAAACAACATAATGTGAAGCTAAAAGACACTTGTAACAAAGAATAATAATGGAAAACACTAGTGAAAACTCGAAATAGTGCGCCCGTATGTGTCCTGTCAATAGTGGTACGCCCACTACTCCTAATCTTACCGACTAGGCTAGCCTAGTCTATAGGCTAACTGAATGTGGACATTATTTGGATTCAAAATGGCAAATATTTGGGATGGATGTAGAGTTCGGGCGTACGGTCGTCATTGTTTACATAGGGCGATCGCCGCACTCGCACTTACGTTCCCGTCTATTTCGACGCTATATTTTCTGCTATTTGCCCCCTGTCATTACTACATGAATACTAGGTTAGGTTAGGTTAAAATAGACGGGAACATGATGGGAAAGGTCCGACGCCACTATGCGTAATGTAAACAAAGATGGCGGTACGCCCGGTCACTATATCCTACCCAAATATTTTTCCCAAGGCATGATAGGTCACTTTGTAATATAGGCTAGCCTAGGCCTATTAGTTTTCTTTTTTGTAGAAACATCCTCTGAAGAAACCACTTGATATTTTGATGCTAACTAGGCTAGGCTATAAATGCCAACATTTGGGCATTTTGTTTGCTTTTAGGCTAGTATTAAAGTTGAATTTGGTTTAGAGAATCTTTCATATAGCGTAGGCCTAACCTACACATTGTCGTACTAAAGTGTAAGTGTTTTTGTTAGGAAAAACAAACTTTGTATTCAATTAAAAAGAATGAAGATATAGCCTAGGGCTAGGCTTACAAGTACAGTACTGTATCGCAGGGTGCCAAAATAGGATTTTTCCAGTTAGGTATGAATTATCGAAATTGGGCGAGGTATGAGCGGATACCGGCAAAATGTGATAATAACAAAATTAAGGAAATAGCCTAGACCTTGATGTTACAAAGGAAATTTTAATGAATGAAACTAGGCTAAACTAAATCATTATTTTACTAGCAAAACAAATATGGGCTTGGGTTACCGAGTTCCGGGGGGCTTCGCCCGCCCCCCCCCCCGGACCTCCTACTGATACTGTAGTATGGCTAAGTTGCTAACTAACCTTAAAATCGTGTAGGCCTAAGTGTAAGTTAGCCTAATGTGTTCCAGTGGACCAGGGAAAACAACATGCAATTCAATGAGGAAAAATTCCAATTAATACGGTACGGAGATAATAATGGTGTTAAAGAAATTACAAATTACTTAACAGAATCTAACCACATAATAGAACGGAAAGACAGTGTGAAAGACCTTGGGGTATTAATGTCTGAAAATATGGGTTTCAAAGTACAGTACATAACCAGGTCAAATTGGCTGCTGCGAAACGTCTAACGGGTTGGATTCTGCGTACTTTTAAAACACGCGGTGAATTGCCTATGATAACGCTCTTCAAATCTCTAGTGCTACTGCGGCTTGAATACTGTAGCGTATTAACATCCCCATACAAAGCAGGTGAAATAAATGACGAAGAGAGTGTACAAAGAAATTTCACTTCGCATATAAGTTCGATAAAACATCTACACTATTGGGAGCGTTTAAGAGCACTGAATCTGTACTCACTGGAATGTAGAAGAGAACGTTACCTAATAATATACACATGGAAAATCGCAGAGGGTTTAGTACCAAACCTACATACTCCGATAGTCATGAAATTCAGTGATAGGAGAGGCTGGGAATGCAAAATCCCCCGGATGAATAACAGGGGTGCTATGGACTCTCTGCGAGAGGGCTGGTTATCACACAGAGGCCCACGTCTCTTCAACAAACTCCCACGGCGAGTAAGAGACATGAGGGACATCTCGTTAGACAACTTCAAGAGAGCCCTAGATGTCGAACTGCAAAAAGTGCCAGACGAGCCCATCCTCGCAAGGGAGCGAGCTGTCGCTTCAAACAGTCTACTGCACCAAATCACCACCCATAACGAGGGGCGTCGCGCTCCTTGGTGCCGCTAGAGGAGCGGCGAACACATCCAAAGGTATGCCTAGGCTATAGCCCGGATAGCCTGCTACATTAAAATAGGTTAGGCAGCTAGCCTTGGCTGCCCTAGGCTAAGCTAGACTTGTCAAAATCACTGTTTCTGCTTGCCATGCGAGATGTGACAATGTCAGTGCTATAATTTCATTAATAGATAGATTCATGCATAGTGTCGACTCTTTCATTCATGACCAGGAATTGAGGCCAGAGCCACCAGATCCTTAGAGTAGACTCCAGACCCATTGGGTAGATATATAAATAACTAGCTTAAAATATGACCAAATCACATTTACTTACCTTAGGCCTAGGCCTTGTACTGTAGGCTGTCCATAAAAGCAGTCTGTGTCAATGTGCCATTTGTAAGTAGGCCTTGGCCTAATTCTAATATAACTAGGCTAAAATGCAGGAAACATTTTAAGTTCACTACATTCCCTATGACAATATGATCAAATCAAATCCTATCAAGAGCAGTGGATGTTGGTGTATCGCTGAAAAGGGAGGGAATTGAGTGGAAGCTACCTATACTGCTGTTTGCGGATGATACAGTTCTGATGAGTGATAATGAATGGGAGTTGCAGGGTCTGGTAAATGAGTTTGGAACAGTGTGCGAAAAACGGAATTTGAAGAGCAAGGTTATGGTCTTCGAAAGGGGTGAAGTCACAGAGTGTGAGGTGAAGCTGAACGGTCAGGCTATGGAGATCGTCAACTCTTTTAAGTATCTGGGCAGTGTGTTGAGTAAAGATGGGACTATGGATGAAGAGGTGCGGGAGAGGGTACAACAGGGGAAGAGGGTTGTAGGAACGCTAAAAGCAGTAACAAGAAATAGGGTGGTCAGTATGGAAGTGAAGAAGTCCTTGCATGACAGTGTGGTAATCCCGACACTGACTTACGGAAGCGAAGCATGGACGTTGGTTGAGAGACTCGGACCAAGAGTGAGAGCAGTGGAAATGAATTACTTAACCCGGGAACTGCGGGGAGACTCTTAAGAGTTCCCCCGGCGTACTGCGGGAAGATTCTTAACCCGTTGAGCCCCGGCTAGTTATAATATTTTGTTCACCCCAGTCCCAAGCCATTTTCACTTCTTTTTTTTTTTTTTTTTTGCTAAAATGGATGACAAGGATGAGAAATGAAAAAAAAAAAAAAAAAACGGATATTTTTTTTTTGGGGGGGGGGGGAGCCTAAAAAAAAATTGTTGAGCCAAAATGGAAGAGAATGGTGAGAAATGAATAAAAAAATAAAAAATAACACCTCGGTCATTTGGGGGGGGGGGGGGGGTCGAAAGTTCGTCCCCCCCGCATGACCACCCGCCCGGGAGCACTAGGGTGAAAACTGAGTATGGCATTGTACGGCATACATCCTAAGGAGTGTCTCACATAAATCTCAAGCCTCTAGCTCCCATACGACCGGAGTAATGAAGGTTCAAAATGGCGGTGAACTAAGGGTGTAAAGTATCCCCACTAAGCCCACCACCACCGGCCGCGTGGCTGTCTTGGCCCACTCACACCTACCGGCCCGGCTCCCACACACACTACGGTACCTCCCCCTCCTATTCTCCCGCCATTTCCTACCTTAAGAGCCACGTAAATGATTTTAATATGCCGGACGCACGTGATGCGTCGCTGGGAGTTGGTGATAACAAACTGCTGACGCATCACGTGCGACGCTGGGTCTCAATGGGTTAAGAATCAGAGGAAAAAAAAATATCAACTTAAAACATCGGGAACAAAAATATATATATATATATATATATATTTTATTTTTATTTTTTTTGGCCCCTGGGCCATGCAAAATCTCAGTCCTCTACCTCCCCTCCTTCCCCACTTTCCTCCCCTCCCTCAGTTATCACCTATTTTCCCTGTTATTCCCTTATTCTGAGGTATATTTTCGTGCTAACATTAGCAAGCAGGGCATTGTCATCACTGATAGAAAGCGAGTGCAAGAGAGAGAGAGAGAGAGTATCGATCCACTGTGTCTCAGTGGCCTTGGGGGAAATTGGCGGGAAAGCAGGTTGCCTCACCCATACATTCTATAACTCGCAGCCTATATCTCCGATTTTGACCATCCAAACGCTGTTTTCGTCATTTTATTGTTGTTTCAGGTTAATACCTTTATAATCAACCCATAATAGGCGCGTATGGATAAGTATTAATGCTATTTATGGTAAAATGAATATTTTAGTGATGGAAACACCTCAAATACGTCAGCACAGGGGGACGTTTCTAATTACCCCCATGCGCACTTCTTAGGTTAAGGAGTGCGTGCGGAGTTACATGGAGGGATAGACAGACTAATGAGGAAGTAAGAAGGAGGTGTGGTGTGGAGGTAGATGTGCTGGAAAGTGTGAAAAGGAACAACTTGAGATGGTTCGGCCATATGGAACGTATGGAAAGCGAGAGAATTACTAAGAAGGTGTACGAGAGCGAGGTGGAGGGACAGAGAAGGAGAGGTAGACCGAATATGAGGTGGAAGGATGGAGAGAGGAACTACATGAACGAAGGCGGTGCTGGTTGGGGGGAGGGGCGTCGACTGACTGGGGACAGAGGTGCATGGGGGCGGTTCGTTCGTGGCCACCCCTTCGGGGATCACGGCGTCAGGCAATAGATAGATAGATAGAATATGATCAAAATGGCGAATGTGTTTCTCAGTCTTCCTGAATGCCCCTGCAGCCTATAGTTGAAAAATCCCCAACCATAATTTTCATACCTTGGGCAACTCGGCCTTGAGTTAAATTTCATACTTGGAGTTTTTAACCACTTTTTTAACCCTCTCACGACCATATGACGCAGAGGTTGCCAGATTAGCAATAAGAAATAGAGTTCTCTCACTCTTATAGTTACCTCTTGTTACGACTGAGGTTTAAATATATCAGGGCTCTTATTCATTGGACTAGTAATGGCATAAATTCTACAACGGAAAGCGCTAGATCCAACCTCTGATGTATATTCCCAGTGAACAAAGAACACAAATACTCTCAGAGTTCTATATGCAATAATAGGCTATCAAACTCTCAATAAATGTGCGTCTACTCTAGGCTTAATGTTATGTGAAAACAGCCTATTACTACCTATAACCGAAGGTGCTTGGTTATGGTATGCAAAGTAAGGTGGTAAGAGAAGTTACAGCTTACGTTACTTTAATCAATAAATGTCAGGCACTCCTGCATGAAAGAAAGTGCACTAAAGTCCTTCAACACCAACAAGGAATCTTCTTTAAATGTTTGATGCTATAAAGATGCTCGTATCGGAAATGGAACCCAAAAGGCAGGCAGCGGAACAATGCTCGTGCAGGCTATGCACACAAAAAGGCAGAATATATAATGCCGTCAGAGCCAAGAATATCCTAAACACTACAACAATAATAATGATCGCCACAACAATGCAGTATTCCTCTCAACAAAAAGAGCCTAAGTCGTTTGTGTCTCAATACATCAAACTAGGCTGCGAAATGCTTGTGTAATCATAAATGGGTATGCATAAAAAGAGTAATTGGGTTAATATACTTAATGTCTACTATGACTGATAAAGTCTAGCTAGAGTCAATGATACGAGATACTGGTGCGCATGGCATGCCGCATAGCGTAGTGCAAATCTCAAGTATGTGCGTCAAATATTACGTTATAGGGTAGGGTAGCTCTCTTGAGAAACCTTAATACCGAAGTATTAAGCATTCTCCTGGCGTACCTCAAAGACAAACAACGAGCTTAGAACAGTGCAGAATGGTATAGGCAAAAAGCCCTCATTCGTGCATGCTCTACTCTCAATGGCACACAGACTAGAATTTACTCAATCAACTCCAGTTCTCAGGTATGTCGTGCAGCTTTTAACTAAAGCCAGCACTCGTAGGAAACAATACCTTATAATATCAGACCCCTAGTCTAGCATTATCTAATCCAGCAGAACACTAATAATTATAGGAAGCGGTACTAAACAATATGAATGCCAACCAATGCTTCGTGATCAACTTATCTTAACAACTAAACATACATAGGTTATATCAGACCTTAACGCACAATACAACTGGCCAGCATGAAGCTGATTTTTCAGAGTTAACCAGAGGGGATAGTATTAATAAAAGGTGGTGAAAGATATGGAAAAAGAGAGAGGTAGGCAGAGGAAAAGATTCTCAGGTGCAGGGCGGGGAACAGGTATCAAGGGATAAGAGAGGTGCGTTCTAGAAACCAGATCTGAGGGAGAGAGTGGCAAGAAAGTTGTATATATACCGGGACTAGTTTGCACCGCGCAGAGTAAAGCGGTAACAAGTCCTCTAGCCACTAGCAAAGAAGCTAGCAACATGGTAAGGACCTCCCTCAACCAACCCCCACGAGGCAGCCAGCCGTGACGTCATCGAGCGGGACAAAAACACTGCGCGCCCCCTCTCACTCTGTTCTACTCTCTCTCTCTCTCCCAGATCCCATCATTACTAGTTAATGATAAAACATATACTTTACAATTAAATATATAAAGCCTTGACATGGGTGAAAACAAAGAGCCTTTCTGGACTGCCCATGACACGAGCTTTCATATGAAATAAAGCACACCCTAATACATAAACTGTAGCCACATCCACTGCCCTGGCGATCCTAGCGAGTCACTGTAGGACAAGCCATGCGGTTCTAACGGAGTGGTTAACGTCACACTCTCCAAAATTAGTTTTCTGCCCACAGCTAACTCAAAGACAACTGCAGAGGTTGAAGTAACTAAACTAAAGGTTTCTAAATACCCCTGATGGTAACAAAGGCTTTAAATTATCCCTAATAGGCTCAAAATTGCATCAAGAACGTGAGAGGGTTAACACTAAAATCCCCGTTTTTGGGGATCCACATCATCACCGACCTCCAAAGTTTATGGGACATTAATTTAAAGATGCTGTCATGCATTATTACAAGATAAATACATTAAATTATCCGACCGACCATCCGTAACTTCATATTTCACATGTTATTTATAATACTGTACACTTATTACCCACTTTTGTTCATTACAATCACTTATTTCATAGGTACACCATCACTTACTACCATGAAGATGATTTATACTTATTATTACTAGGAAAATAGGTCGGGAAATGGTTATTTGAGCATCTCGATATTACATACGCCGAGATGATTTGCGCTATGAAAAATACTCTGTGAGTCAGTTCAGTTCAGTTGCTGGTCGGGAAGCTATGCCTTTGCAACGGCGCCTCCCTTTTGTCGTGTTTTCAGTTTTCTATTTTGACAGTAAAATTTATTATGTGCTAGGCCTATGTGCTATTTCTTCTTGGTTGTTGATCTTGGTTCTTATTTCTTCTTATGTTTTTATAATTGCCCGGTTATAGAGTATGGAGGGCGCTCGCATCGTCAGTTATGTTTTTGTAAACAAACAAGAAGGTGCCGTTGTAAAGGCTTCACCTGAGTGGCAAGCCGCAAGTGGAAGGTAGCTACGAGTTATTATGTATTTTTTGTTGGATATATACTATTATTATGCAATTTTTTATGTGCTAATGAACAATGAGAGTTTGCAAATGATGACCATTAGCTTAGAGTAGTGAGACATTCGAGTTTTGCGGACTTTTGACAGTCTGCCTGCCAGTCCCCAGGCCAATCGAGGGAATTTTTGGTTAGTTTAGTCTGTATGTGAAGTCACTTTAGCAGTCATCATCTGGGTAAAAAATTTATTATTAGGCCTATTAGTATTATTGTGTAGTGTTTTAAGAAAAAAAAACGTTTTATATAGCCTAATGGCGGTAAACCTGACTTTTAGCACCAACAGCGATATTAGTCAGTATTTTTGGTTGAGTGTGTTTTTGTCCTTCAGATATAGTGTTGCATTATAATGATTTGGAGCAGAAATTAGTATTTACCCATTTTCCAACTACAGTATCTAAAAATACAGCCCCCACTACTGGGAAGGGCTATGAAGATCAAGGAAAATGTGGGGTTAAAGACAATAAAATAACAAAAATAAGCTATATATGACAATAACAGATTGCCGTGGGATACAGGATTCCATGAGGACCATGAAGGGGGGGGGGGGGTATATAATATATAATATATTGCCTAGGCTATATTACAAACTGACCTATCATGCCTTGGGAAAAATATTTGCCATTATGAATCCAAATAGTGTCCATATTCAGTTAGCCTACACATACGTGCAGTTTCAGTCTCTTGTCCTAATGGCAGCGTTCCAGGCAACCCTGTTAGGGGCTGCTTCACTTGGTAAGTTTTTGGATTTGAGATCGGCACGTATAGTCCGATCCCAGGTCTTCCTCGGTCCACCCCTTGGTGCAGCTCCCTCCACAATCACAGACCTGCATGACATGATATCTATTCAAGGGAAAAGAATATACAGTACTATTTTTCTATCTATTGCCGGACACCTTGCTCCCCTTAATGAGAGTGGCCATACACAGATTACTAAATAAACATAAAATATATATGTTTATAACTGGAAGTCATAAGTACAGTAAAAGTCCTGGAATCCGATTAGCAGGGGACCGGGCCTCGTTCCGATTATTGGAATTTACCCCTATGAACCTGTGTATTAACCCTTGTCTAGCGGGGTTTTTTTGGGCTTATTTGGGTATATTCAGGCCCTCCTGAATGATAAATCAAGTATCTGCATGAAAAGAAATGTATTCAGCAAAAAACTAGGCGCTAAAAGCTTCAAAATGAGACCAGAACGAGCTACGTAGCACTTGTCGTTCTCATGCAGTGTTACCACTAACATGGGAGTTTAGCGTATAGCGGCATATTTTTTCCCACTACGCTCACTACTGGCAACGCTGCCGGCCTCTCGAGAACAGAGGGAGTACAAAGGAGTACAAAGGAAATCAAGCAACAACAGGTCTAGTGACCCTTCTAGGTTGCTTGTCCTCCAAAACACTGAGGATCAAGTGTCCAAACAGTGGTTTAGAGTGGGTAAGGGAACATTAGAAAGGGAATTACTGCCCTGGAACTAATGTCCGTGGCAGGATTAGGAAGTTAGTAGAGGACAGATGGGTTAGTAACATGAGTTAGTGGGCGGCGGTAAGCCCTTGGAGTCGGCTGTCTGGCCCGCTGCGCTCCCGGCCATTTGCACTCTATTTTAACCCTTTAACCCTCCTGGCCCGGGCAGGCTCTCAAAATGACAGTGTGGGCTACCCGGGCGATCTGGCCGAAAAACGTCTAGGCCTAGGCTACCGTATTTTTGTTTAGTTTAACTGCTAGAAATTTCCCACGCATCTATAAATGTAGTGCGGTTTCCAATCTGTAGACTGGCGTTGAGTAGAGCTCTCTATGTCAACTGGTTCAGTTGTGATGACGATTTCAGTGGAGAGCACTTGCAGGCGATGTTAGCAATATGACGATCTTTTCACTACTGAAACAACGACATACAGACGTACAATAACAAACGAGTCTTCTCCTTCTTGTTTTCGGAGGTGCGGTGACGTAACGATCGGCTTTGCTTACATGCGTCGGACGCACGGCGTTCAGACCAAGCTGAATAGGCTTTCAAGCTTACAGATTTTAAAATGACACCCGGGCTCCTGCCCTTAGTTCGTGGTGTCATTTTAAAATGACAACCGGGCCAGGAGGGTTAAAAGCCTTAACCCTTGTCTAGCGGGGTGTTTTGGGCTCTTTTGGGCATATTCAGGCCCTCCTGCTTGATAAATCAAGCATCTGCATGAATCAACAATTATTTAGCAAAAAACTAGGTGCTAAAAGCTTCAAAATGAGACCAGAACGAGCTACGTAGCCCTCGTGGTTCTCTTGCAGTGATGCCACGAACATGGGAGTTTAGCATATATCGGTATATTTTTCCCAGCTATGCTCACTGCCGGCCTCTCGAGAACACAGGGAACATGAGTTAATGGGCGGCGGTAAGCCCTGGGAGTCGGCTGTCTGGCCCGCTGCGCTCCCGGCCATTTGCACTCGATTTTAACCCTTTAAAAGCCTTAATAATGCTCCTAACTTGCTGCAAATTGGTGCACGACTTAAGTCGAGCGCCGCCAATGAGGGGTTAATAATGCTCCTAACTTTCTGCAAATTGGAGGCGGACTTAAATCCGCCCCCGATCTTTAAGGGTTAATGGCCTGACGAAAACCTGAACACAATATACAGTAGGCTATGCATATGCACAATATAACGCTGTACATCCAATATGACACACATAGAGAGAGAAAAGGAAAAGAAAGAGTTTGAAAAAAATGTAGTGCAAGTTTTAAAGAAGAAAGAGAAGGTAGTGAGAGAGACAATAGATAGAGGTAAGTGTGTAGTAATTTTTGGAGATGTGGAAGAGCACCTGGCAGATATGAAGGTAAGAAAGGAAAGGGATGTTGTGAAAGTCAAGGGGATACTGGATTACTTAGATGAGGGTTATGGATGGGTAAAAGAATTGGAGGAGGTGAGAAGGTTATGAAAATATAAGAAGGGCGAGATGAGACCAGTAAGAGTGGAACTAAAGTTTAGATCAACAGCAGAAGCAGTAGCCAATGTGAGCTGGAAATTAAATTCGACAGAGCTGAATCATATAAGGGTAAAAAAGGACCTAAGTGTAGAAGAACGAGAACAGTTAAGGGAACTCCAAGCTAAGGCTGATGAAGAGAATGGAAAGTTGTCTGAAGAGCAAAAGAAGATTTTTTTTTGGAGAATAAGGGAAGGGCAAGTAAGGAAGTGGTACATCAGGAGCCACCAAGAACCGAAAGTAAGAGGAGTGATAGGGACAGAGACAGAGAGACAAGTACGAAGTCAAAGCAAGGAGACGGAGCGAGAGATAATGCAGGGAGCAGGGGACCGGAGAGAGAGTCAGGATGTGGTGGAGGTGGAACAGAGGGAGGGAGGAGAATAGAATTAGCAGGGGAGGTGGAACTGGGTCAGGGAAGGGATGGAGGAGGAGGTGAACCTGGTAGGAGGCAGAGAGGGAAGAGAAACAAGGAGGTGGATTCAAATATACTGTGCTACTACACTAATATAGATGGAATAAACAGTAAAAAGGTAGAGTTAGATGATATATTAAGAAAAGATCAACCACAGATAGTCTGTTTGACGGAGACAAAGCTGAACCAGGACTTTGACAGCAACATAGTGTTTAGTGAAGGATATAATATATGGAGATATGATAGGAAGGGTAAAAGGGGAGGTGGAGTGGCAGTATTAGTTAAGAACCCTATGACAGCAAAGCACGTGGAGTTAAATAATGACAAGGCAGAAATAATGGCAGTTGAACTCAATGATATAGAAGGAAAAAAGCTAGACATAGCAGTAGCTTACATGCCACCAAAGACCAGAGCATGGAGGGAGTTGGAGTTTGAGGAGATGGTAGAGGATATGATTCAGTCGTTGAGAAGATTGCTTTTAAGGAAGAATCGATTGATCTTGGTAGGAGATTTCAACTGTAGTGAGGTTGATTGGGAATCGGGAGATGCAGGGCCAAATCAGAGATCTTGGGGAAGTCGGCTAGTGGAGCTGGTTACGGAAAATGTACTTGCACAACATGTGAAGGAAAATACAAGAATGAGGGGTAATAACGAACCTTCTAAACTCGATCTGATTTTACAAAAGATCCTCACGAAATTAGTGATATAACTATCTATGTCCTGTAGGTAAAAGTGATCACCTATTACTAAAATGGAAGTTGACCTCGAGTAATGCCAATAGATTAGACAATAGCTACATAAATGACAGATTAAATTATAGTAAAGCTGATTATGTATCCTTGAAAAGATATTTAGAGGGAGTAGATTGGGATCTTATTTCTAACTAACAGGAGGGACACGGTAAAGATAGTAGGTTCCTCAAAATTTATAGAGTAGGAAACCAATCTGTTTGTCCCAAGATATAAAACTGGAAATTTTACTAAGCAGAAAGATTGGTTTAATTTGAAATGCAAAAGAGCTTTGGGTAGGCATGATGCAGCTTGGGCTAAGAAAGAATGAGAGTAATCGGAATAAATATAAACAGGAGAGAATAGATATGTTAACATAATTAGGCAAGTTAAAATGAACTATGAGAAGAACATAGTAAATAAATGTGAAAGTGACCCTAGATTATTTTTTAAATATATAAACAGTAAGTTGAAGGTAAAGAAACAAATTACTAAATTAAGAGTTGTTGTTCCCCAAGCTGCCTGGCCGAACAGCCCCAAGGCCCCGAGCAATTCCAAGGCCATAACCGAGCGCCCCCACAGAACCCTCCCTGCCGACCACAATAAAGCCTGGGTGACCGAAGCCACTCCATGGCGGGGAGCTGAGGAGGGTGCAGAAACGCCCGGGAAACCAAAGCCCCACCCAGGGCCCTGTGCCCCTCAGCAATTATGAAGAGAAAGTTGAGGGGCAAGGGAAAAATGTGACGCTTTGGCTTCCAATCTTGGTAGATTGGGAGGTCAATCCACGGAAAAGACGCCGTCACTTGAGATCTAGAAAATATATAAGTTAAAGGAACAGTCAGAGTAAGCTATGGGTATGGCAGAGATCGCTCAGTTCTCACTCTGATAGACCAGCCCATCACCACTAAATTAAGAGTTGATGCTAGGACGTATGAAAATGTATCGGACATGTGTGAGGTAATGAATAACAAATTGGGGTCAGTTTTTACTAGAGAGGAAGGTTTTGACGAACCACAGGCGGGAGTACTGGAGAGTGGTCTTAGTAAGATTGAAATAACTAGAGATGAGCTGTTATCTGCGATGAGAGGACTTGAAGTAAGGAAAGCTATGGGACCGGATGAAGTGTCTGCCTGGGTTTTAAAGGAGTGTGCAGAGCAATTAGTGGAGCCAGTGAGGGACATAATTCAAGCTTCCTAAGATAAAGGACAGGTTCCTGTTGAATGGAAAAGAGCTAATATCATCCCGATATACAAGAATGGAAACCCTGAGGACCCTCTAGACTATAGACCAGTTTCACTTACTAGTATTGTATGCAAGATTTGTGAAAAGCTAATTAGGAAGAGATGGATGAAAATGTTGGAGAGAAAGAAGATAATAACCCCAAAGCAATTTGGATTCAGAGAAGGGACATCTTGTGTTACCAGTTTGCTATGTTATTACAGTAGGGTGATAGATGTACTCCAAGAAAGAGGCGGATGGGTGGACTGCGTCTACTTAGACCTTTCCAAAGCATTCGATAAGGTACCACATAAGAGATTGTTATCTAAGCTTGAGACGCTAGGATGCGTCAGGGGGAGTTTGCTGAAATGGATGGAGAGCTATCTAACAGATAGGGAAATGAGGACCAACATTAGAGGAACTTACTCATCGTGGCGGAAAGTTGAGAGTGGTGTGCCGCAGGGATCTGTGTTGGCACCTCTCATGTTCCTTATGTACGTGAATGACCTGCCGATAGGCATAAATTCCTACATGTCAATGTTTGCAGACGACGTAAAAATTATGAGACAAATAACAAATAAAAGTAGTTGTGAGGAGCTGCAAGGGGATTTAGATAAAATATATGAATGGAGCACCAAGTGGAAAATGAAATTTAATATAAGTAAATGCCATGTGTTAAATATGGAAAGAAGTGTGAATAGACCAAATTGGGAGTACAGGATGGGAGATAATATAATTAGCAAGGCCGAAAAAGAAAAGGATTTAGGGTTGATTATACAAGATAATTTGTCGCCAGAGAAACATATTAACAAGCTCTTTAGCGGAATGTATGCAATGGCCGGGAATATGAAAGTTGCTCTGAACTACTTGGATGAGACCGTGGTAGCGAAAATTATGAAGAGTACATTAGACCAAGATTGGGGTATGCAGCAGTGGTGTGGTCCCCGCATCTAAAGAAGCATATTCACAAGTTAGAAAGAATCCAGAGAGCAGTTACTAGATTGGTTCCAAGTCTCAGAGAACTGCCATATGAAGGGAGGCTAGACAAATTAAATCTACCAAGTTTAAAAGAGAGGAGAGAGGGGAGACATGATAATGATGTACAAATGCACCCGGGGGCTGGAGAGGCTGGATAGGGAGGATATGTTAATTATGGATACAGGAATAACTAGAGGCCACAGCTACAAAGTAAAAAGACCTACCTGCAAGAACGATATCAGGAAGTTTAGCTTCCCCTATAGATGTATTGACAAATGGAATGGGCTGGAGGAGGAGGTGGTAGGGGCAAGGAACATCCATATTTTCAAGAAAAAATTGGATAAAAAGTAGACTGAGAGACGGGACAACACGAGCTTAGCTCAACTCCTGTAAACTACAATTAGGTAAATACAATCAGGCAATTAGGTAAATACAATGGTAAACTTTTAACCCCATACGGACGGGGATATTTGTGATTTCTTCTACCTGTGTGGCGGGCATATTTACCCTAAACGAGCTTCATTCCATGCTCTTCATGCATAAACAAGAGCCAGAGCGTAATACAATTATATATCAGTGAAAGGGCGATAATAGAGCTTTCAAATGACACCTGAATCATCCTTGTACGACCACGGGTTCTCTTGCAATGATGTTGCAACATTAGTGCAAAAACCCTAAAATACAGTAATTTCCTCAGAATATCCTTGCATTCGAGAGGCCAGGGATGTGCAGAGGTGTGGTGGGGCTGTCAGTGGCGGGACTAGGTCCACGCCAAGCGGTCAGAGCCCGCCTGCGGTCCTCCCAACGCGTGGACTCTCTCTCAGAGCCGATAATGTGCTCAGAATCCCACCCGAATATTGTCGGGACCCGCTTAATAGGCCATGGTTCTTTCACTCGACAATTGTCGGGACCCGCGGCTTGAGTGTTAAAGGGATTTCATAAACATATGATATGTGTTTGTACCATTATGTGTTATTTGGGTGGCCTAATGCCTCAAAAAAGGGGACTTTGGGACTTTTTGAAATTCGGACCATCGTGTGAATACGGATTTGGCCTCATTTAAAAAAAATCGGACTATTGGGAGATTCCAATTATCGGTCGTCGGATTATCAGACTTTTACTGTAACAACGAATTGAGGCATAAGAAGTACAGTAGGGTCTCACATAGAACGAGAAATTGGTCGATAAACGAGGCCGTTCTATGTGATTTCGTTCTATGTGAACACGGCATTTTGGTGGCCCAATATGGTCAATGTTCGCTGTAAGCGTAAATTTCCGTCAGGAGCGTACGATATTTTGTACGATATTTCGGCGCTCTATATGAGAACTCCAAGGATTTGCCCTACTTTGATGGCGAAATCGTTCTATATGATCACATTGGTTCCTAACGAAAATTTTGGAACAATGTTTTAGGTCGGCGTTCTATAAGCGACTCGTTCTATGCGAACACGTTCTATGTGAGCCCCTACTGTACAGTAAATATATATTTATTTTAGCAGACCACGAATACAGAGTGGGATATGATAAGAGACTTTTAAGATAGTGTCAGGAAAGTATGATGAGGATGTGTGTGAAGGTATCTTCTTGATGCGGGAGGGAACAAGAATGAGAGGACACTAAGAAAATTTACAAAGAAAGAAATAGGCTTGAATAGGCAAAGAACTCATTTGTGATAGTGGTAAATGGTAAATGAGTGGAACGCACTGCCCCAGTATGTAGTCGATTCCGAATCAATTAGGAAGTTTGAAAGTAATCTTGATAAAGCATGGGGAAGACAAGATTTGAAGTTTGATTATAAAGCAAAAATACAGAATAGTAAAAATGTTGCGTCGTCTGCTGCCGCCGCTAACACCGTGAACGACTGCACTAGTGCAAGTACTGGCACTGAGCTGGATACACAGGCCTAGTTTGCCTTTTTCCAGAGGATCTACTGTAAGAAATGTAGTGATGTCACGTTCGGGTAATGTTATACCGTACAGTATCTCAATTCTGATTGGCTAATAAACATCATCGAATGAGAGTCTATAGAGCGTTCAAGTTTCAGGAAGAGCCCATAAATGTACAAACAAAAGTGTTGATCATTTGATGGCCGCCGTGGCTTGGCCCACCCAGCTGAGGAAACTGAAATTTTAAAGGGGATTGAAAAAAGGGGAGACAAAATTAGAAAAGTAGCACTTATCTGCGCATCTGTAAGCTAACTTGAGTAAGGTAAGAGCAAAAAAAAAAGAAAATTCCATAAGACAGGAATCCCATAATAGAAGAGTTGTTATTTTATAGAATACCCCAGCTGTTATACTTGCTCCCTGCTGGCAATATATATAATGACACCAATAAGTCCTGGGCCATTTTTATTACCTACAACCATGACTATTGAGCAATTTTTGTGTGTGTGTGTTTTTTTTTAATTGCCCGTCACATTACCCATCAATACAAACGTGGGTGATTGTATGCGTGTATGCCCCGACAGAGGATATACTTGAAAGAAAGAAAGAGGAGTTCTGGATGAATGTGGAGGCGTGCCTGGAGAAGTTTGACAAGAACGAAAGAATATTTCTGATTGGGGATATGAATGGTAAGGTGGGTGATATGAAAGTTGAGGGAGTGGTGGGAGGGTGGGGGGTACCATCAGAGGTGAATGGGAATGGTAGTGCACTTGTGGACGTATGTGTGGGGAGGAGGCTGTGGATAGCCAACACCTTCTTCCGACACAGAATGATCCACAGGTACACATGGAAACGGATGTTGACGATGAAGGATAAGACAGTGGTGGAACGAAAGTCATTGATTGATTATGTATGTGTGGATGAACGAATGAAGAAATCTGTGATGGATGCTAGGGTGTATAGGGGTATTGGAGGGGGTCTGTCTGATCATTATGTAGTGGTAGCTAAGGTTAGGATACAAAAGAAGTGGGTGAGGAGAGCGGGAGGGAGGCGAGAGGAGGGTGGAATGGTGAGGAGGGTGGAGAGGTTGCAGGAGGAGGAAGTCAGGGAGGAGTACAGGAGAGCAGTGGAAAGACGACTAGGTGGGTTCGACCTGGAAGTTATGGAGGAAGTGGAGGAGATGAGCAAGGTGTTTAAGGATGAGATCTGTGCAGCATGTGAGGAGGTGTGTGGAGTGAGGAGAAGAGGGAGGGGAGTGAAAGGTACAGCATGGTGGACAGAAGAGGTAAGAATAGCTGTGGAAGAAAAGAAGAAAGCATATAGAGAGTGGTTGGGTAGTAGAGGGAATGAAGATTCCGAGAGACAGAAACGAGCGAGGTACGTGGAGAGTAAGAGGGTGGTGAAGAGAGTAGTGAAGGAAAGTAAGAGAAGAGTAGATGAGGAATTTGGAAGGAATCTGAGTGTAAAATGGAGGGAGAGTAAGAAACTGTTCTGGAAAGAAGTCAAGAAAGTTAGGGAAGGTAGCAAGGGAAACAGTAAGGGTGTGAAAGATAAGAATGGGATAATGCTAGCCGAGAAGCAAGAGAGAGTCGAAAGATGGAGGGAGTACTTCAGTGAGTTGCTAAATGAAAGGAATGAAGAGCCAGCAAACATAGCTGGATATGGTATGGGAGGGAGAAGAAGAGAAGTAGTGGAGGAGGTGGGGATCAGGAGGTCAGAAGTGTGGGAAGCCATGAAAAGAGTGAAGTTGGGGAAAGCACCAGGAACAGATGGAGTGTGTGGGGAAATGTTGAGGTATGGTGGTGAGATAGTGATAGAATGGGTATGGAAAATGTGCAAACTAGCATGGGAGAAGGGGAGTGCACCCGATGACTGGAAGACTGGCATAATAGTCCCCCTATATAAGGGCAAAGGGGAAAGAGGAGTGTGTGGTAACCACCGAGGAATATGTCTTCTAAGCGTAGTAGGGAAGGTATACAGTAGGGTAGTGATTGAGAGAGTGAGAGTGAGAACGGAGAAATGGATAGGCGACGAGCAGGGAGGTTTTAGGAAGGGAAGAGGATGTGTAGATCAGATTTTTACCCTGAATTGTGTTGTGGAGAAGTATCTGGAGAAGAAACAAAAGGTGTATGTTGCCTTTATGGACTTGGAGAAGGCCTATGACAGAGTGGATAGAGTAGGTTTGTGGAAAGTACTTAGAATATACGGAGTAGAGGGCAAGTTGCTGAAAGCAGTGAAGAGCATGTATGAGGGTGCAAAGGCGGCAGTACGTGTGGAGAGTGAGCAGAGCGAGTTCTTTGACCTGAATGTTGGTTTGAAACAGGGGTGTGTGATGTCCCCGTGGTTGTTTACTGTATATATGGATGGAGTTATGAAAGAAATACTATCAAGAGCAGTGGATGTTGGTGTATCGCTGAAAAGGGAGGGAATTGAGTGGAAGCTACCTATACTGCTGTTTGCGGATGATACAGTTCTGATGAGTGATAATGAATGGGAGTTGCAGGGTCTGGTAAATGAGTTTGGAACAGTGTGCGAAAAACGGAATTTGAAGGTAAATACGGGGAAGAGCAAGGTTATGGTCTTCGAAAGGGGTGAAGTCACAGAGTGTGAGGTGAAGCTGAACGGTCAGGCTATGGAGATCGTCAACTCTTTTAAGTATCTGGGCAGTGTGTTGAGTAAAGATGGGACTATGGATGAAGAGGTGCGGGAGAGGGTACAACAGGGGAAGAGGGTTGTAGGAACGCTAAAAGCAGTAACAAGAAATAGGGTGGTCAGTATGGAAGTGAAGAAGTCCTTGCATGACAGTGTGGTAATCCCGACACTGACTTACGGAAGCGAAGCATGGACGTTGGTTGAGAGACTCAGACCAAGAGTGAGAGCAGTGGAAATGAATTACTTAAGGAGTGCGTGCGGAGTTACATGGAGGGATAGACAGACTAATGAGGAAGTAAGAAGGAGGTGTGGTGTGGAGGTAGATGTGCTGGAAAGTGTGAAAAGGAACAACTTGAGATGGTTCGGCCATATGGAACGTATGGAAAGCGAGAGAATGACTAAGAGGGTGTACGAGAGCGAGGTGGAGGGACAGAGGGGGAGAGGTAGACCGAATATGAGGTGGAAGGATGGAGTGAGGAACTACATGAACGAAGGCGGTGCTGGTTGGGGGGAGGGGCGTCGACTGACTGGGGACAGAGGTGCATGGGGGCGGTTCGTTCGTGGCCACCCCTTCGGGGATCACGGCGTCAGGCAATAGATAGATAGATAGATTACCCATCAAATGTACGTGTGCAGTTTTGTGAAAATCAATTGAACAGTTTAGTACGGTACCGTAGTTTCTTGACAGACTGACGACGACGGCAGACATTTTGGCCGACAGTATACGGGGAGGGGGGGGTGGGGGCGAGTAATTAGATAGATCAGTACAGAACATCCCTTTTATACAAAATAATTCAAATATTTAATCACTTCAGTTTACCAAGATTATTCCTATCCCTATTTTTCACAAATGTTCACTAATTTAGCCTCGGAGTGCTTAATTGCCGTAATGTAACCCCCCCCCCCCAAGTAGACAGAGCTTGACTTAGATGATAATTTAAAGTTAAGACAGCCTTGAAATGGTTTTAAATACATTGATAACTGTATATTTGGCCATTTGTGCACATATTTAGCTCTATTTAGAGGGACCCTCGTATATCTGTAAAAACTCGCTTACCGGTATCTTAAATTTCAAGACATGATTTTTGGATAAAAAGGTGGTGTACTGTAGTACTGTATACACTGTACCATAGTTCTTAACTTCTTTCTATAGGCTACTAAGAATCCCAGTAGATTTTTTTTTATTCTGCTGGGGCCTTGTTTTCCCAATTAAATTTTGATTCAAGGTCGGAGGGAATGGTGGATGGGGAGAGAGCCCTGTACTTTGCTGTCTTTACCTTCCACTTTGTAGCAAATCCCACTTTATTAAGTCCAGAACTCCTAGTTGGGACCACAAGGTCTGTGTATCTATGTAACTCTCCCCCTTGGAAACACTTTTGGTTTATCCAGAATAAGAAATTGGTTTATCCAGAATAAGAAAAGTGATACAAGCGGCAATATTTGGCAGAGGCACAAACACTCCTACATTGTATAGCCTTTGGCCCTAAATTACTCATAAAATGCCCCATAGTACTGTACTGTATAAGACTTTTGCTCAAAATTTTCCCAAGGTGCAAAATATATTGGATCTGCTCATTTCATTGTGTCAGAAAATTCTCCAAGAAACGTTCTTGTCTTACATACCCTGTTATATATTTTTCAGATTAGCAAGTTTGAATGCTGATGTGATGGTGTGCTGAACTGGAGCCAACATGAACTCAGGCGGTTGGGTATTAGGAGTACCGGTATCAGCAACGAGATGCACACAAGCAGACTTGGTTTGGTTTGTTAAGGCATGTGGAGAGGATGGATGATCAAAATTGGGTAAAGAGTTAAAGTCTGATTGTAGATTTAGCTGTACTAAAAGATAGACATAAGATGTGGGATTTAATTCAGTCACAGGAATATTTATGATTTGAAGGCTAATTCTATACTCATTGGGCCTACCTTCCTACCGGTATCTTGTGTCACCTATTGTAGGGTTCACCACTTCTAGTGGCACCGACGAGTGTGCCGCCCCTCATTCTGGGTGGTGTATTCTTTCTATTCTTATTAGAATTAGGAAAGATGCTGCTGTGGGATAGGCCCTCTAATGTCTTGAAATACAGCCATTCCACAATATTTATACCAGGTGCATGTCTTGGCAACTGTACTTCAATCTGATATCAAATCTTGACAAGCCCTGAACAAGGGTGTCTGGAATACCACCATTATGACAGGAGACTGAAAGAAACTATTACTTATGGGATCAATCAGTCTAGTACAGTATATGTAAGCATGAGGTACTGCTCAGATTTGAACAACATGCTTGTGGTGGTTGACTTCAAATTCAAATTAAAAATAGTTTATTGCCATGGAAAATCTTTTATATTCAGTGTCCAAGAAGTTTTACATAATATTAAAATATATATATAGTAGTTAGAGTAGGAAATGGTGAAGGTTGAGTGAATGGTTTCAGGTAAATGTAGGTTTACAACAGGGTTGTATAATAACACCATGGTTTTTTAATATGTTTATGAATGGTGAGGTGAAAATGAGAACTATGGGAAGAGGATTGGGTTTAGTAGGAAATAATGGTAGAGATTGGGAGTTGAATCAGTTGCTGTTCGCTGATGACACAGCGTTGGTGGCGGATTCTGAGGAGAAACTGCAGCGGGTAGTTGTTGTTGTTGTTCCCCAGGCTGCCTGGCCGAACAGCCCCAAGGCCCCAAGCAAGGCCAAGGCCATAACCGAGCGCCCCCACAGATCCCTCTCTGCCTACCACAATAAAGCCTGGGTGACCGAAGCCACTCCATGGCAGGGAGCTAAGGAGGGTGCGGAAACGCCCGGGAAACCAAAGCCCCACCCAAGGCCCTGTTCCCCTCAGCAATTATGAAGAGAAAGTTGAGGGTCAAAGGAAAAATGTGACGCTTTGGCTTCCAATCTGCCAACCTCTAGGTTGGGAGATTGGGAGGTCAATCCACGGAAGAGACGCCGTCACCTGAGATCTAGAAAATATATAAGTAAAAGGAACAGTCAGAGTAAGCTATGGGTATGGCAGAGATCGCTCAGCTCTCACTCTGATAGACCAGCCCATCACCACATGACTAGAACCCAATCCTCTCAGCATCAGCTAGGAACGGCCCTAGAAAGCCGCGGGTAGTCAAGTAGTTTGGTGTGGTTTGTGGGAAGAGGAAACTGAAGGGAAACATCAATAAAAGTAAAGTAATGGTGTGCAATAGGAGTGAATCTAGATTGAGGCTGGATGGGGAAATATTAGAACAAGTAGAGTGTTTAAAATATCTAGGAGGAATGATAAGCAGGAGTGGAGGTATGGAAATGAAAGTAAAACAGAGTGTGTGTGAAGGAAGGAAGGTTTTCGGAGCAATGGGAATTATGTGGAAGATGAGAAATCTCGGAATGAAAGTAAAAAGTGCAATGTATCAAGGAATTGTTGTGCCAACAGTGATGTATGGGGCTGAGACATAGGCTCTGAAGGAAAAGGAGAGAAGATAGCTGGATGTGATGGAGATGAGCTTCTTGATGAGTATGTGTGGAGTTACTCGTAGAGACAGATTGAGGAATGAAGAGATACGTAGGAGAGTGGGACAGCAGGAACATTTATCGGCCAGAGTGGACAGGAGGGTGCTGAGCTGGTTTGGTTATGTTGAACGAATGGAAGATGAAAGTCTTACAAAGAGAATATGTGAGTCATATACAAGGAAAGATAGAAGGGCAGGATGACCCCAATTGAGATGGAGAGACTGTGTAAGACAAGCTTTGGATGATAGAGGAATGACTATAGATTAGGCAAGGGAAGTGGTAATAAACAGGAATGAATGGAGAATGCTTGTGAATAGATGAGTGAACACATGGTCATTTGGGGGAAGGGGTCAGGCACAAGTTGGACTAGATAATAGTCCATCAGGCGCCTGGCCAGGGGAGACTGTTTATATGAAGGGTGCGCCTGGAAGTGTGGTGGTAGGGCTTCGCCGCATGTCTGCCTCCTGAGATCGGAACCTCTCCGGATGGTCGGGGGCCGGGGGAGTGCTGGAGGGACCTTGGTGACCCTGGTGTCTGGGTCTTCTCCTGGATGACCTAGTTATGTTTGAATTTGTGTTTTGTTTTTGTTTGTTCAGTGTTTTCTGTTGTCAAAAAATAGGAAAAGTGGGGATTGGGCCTGAGTATATAGATAGATAGATAGTTGTTAGCTGGAAAAATCTGTACACTAAATAATGTAACAAAAATCCTATGACAATAAGGACAGATACCATAGGTATATGTGTCCTTATGTCTTGTACACTAAATAATGTATAACGGGGATTAACCCATTGGCTGCGGGCGACGTTCCTGAATGTTCTGGCAATTTACAGCAATTTCCAGGCTTTAAAAGCCTGTAAAAGCCGTAGAATTCGAGTGTCATTGGGCGGGAGCGTGAGGGACCCACCTCCGACCCTCAGAGCAGCGAGCAGATCACTGAGGGAGACGGTATCTCGTGCGGGTGTCTCACAACAGTGTTGCCGAGCGAGCGAGAGCTAATAATTAACGGTTTTCCCGCATGTTTATGGCAAAGCTGCGGGTGAACCCCGCCACCTACGAAGCTCGTTCTGGTCTCATTTTGAAGCTATTTTCACCTAGTTTTCGGCAGAATACAGTTCATTTCATGCAGATGCTTGAGTAATCATTCAGGAGTGCCTGAATATGCCCTAAATAGCGCAAATATAGATGTAGCCAAGGTGTTAAGGTGTGCATAAAAATGGTAAAGTGCAAATAATGACTACGATATAATTATAATAATAACAATAATAATACTGTAATAATAATAATAATAAGAATAAGAACAATAATAATAATAATAATATATATAATGGCAATGATCGATTGCAAAATAGTTAATACATTCAACTCTTACAAAGCATCCATCACACATTCCGAATGATTAAAGATGTAATTCACTCAATAGGAATTTCTTAACCCTTGTCTTAAACACTGGAAGGGAACAGTTATGATCAATTTTGGTAGATATCTCATTCCAAATATTAATGCCCTTGTGCCGTTTTTAACTTTTTCAATAAGATTACTTTTTTTAGCTACAGCTACATTGATGTGATTCATTTGTGTCCACTCCCTCAGGGATAAAATTGTCTGGCAATAGATAGAATATCCATAATACAATGAACCTTCTCCAGTCAAAGAGTTATAGAGATAGTTTTTAGTGAAGGGGCAGCTCAAAACTTCCAGAAAATCTACGGTCTTGTAAACAGTGCTGCGACAGAGGATTGGAGTCACCTCTGCCATTTGTAATTTGTCTCTGTAGTGTCAATTTTATTTTATTTTAGGTTAGATTTGAGTACCTGAAATTACGTCTTTCTATGTCTACCCCTCCGCGCACTACTTTTACGTTCAGACTTGCAACTCTTCAACCTTTTTTATTATCTATCCTCTCCACATGCCCACATCATTTTTAGCCAGAATAGTTTCTATCTAGGGTAGACTAACCAATTTGTATGTAGTGCTCCAATTAATATGCAATATTAACCCACTGAAGAAAGAGTTAGATTATTCAATTTAGTATTTAAATAGTTGTTGTTGTTCCCCAGACTGTCTGGCCGAACAGTCCCGAGTCCGGTAGACTGAAGCTGCTCCAGATGCTCGGGCCCCTGAAGGGGCCAGGGAGAAGTGAGATCTATCTCTGAGAGGGCAGCGTAGGAGAGGATCATTGGCCCACAGGCTTGCACCCTCAGGCCAATGCCCCCTTGCAGTGCCACCCAATCAGGTGATCTCGCCAGCACCTAGAAGGAAAGAGACAGACAGGAACGACTAAGGTTGGGTAGAAGATGCCAAACCTCACTCTGAGAATGGGCCAGCACTCACTGAAAGTGCTGCAGGGGGACTTATTTGAATCTTGCTGAGGTACGGTTGGCACTATGCCAACATGAGCCACAGTGATGACCTGGTACGGCAGTGCTGTGACTTTATTGTACTGCATTACATTCTAAATACAGCCGTTGCAATGTATGTAATGGAAGACAACACTAAACCATTGTATGTTTGTAACCAAACTCATTTTTTTAGGGAATTATTTTTATAAATGTTGTGTAGTTTATGAACCACCTCATACAAATTGTAGGCTACCCTCCTACCAACCCACTATTTGGTGGTGGTGGTGGCTGACTCAAGACAGAGCCAGAATAGGGACAACAGAAAACAATCAACACACAAAAACAAAATACAAATTCACACCCATTTAGGTCTAGAAGCTGTGGTGATGGACGGAATTATTGTTATCATTATTTATATATAGTTGTTGTTGTTGTTGTTCCCTAAGCTGCCTGGCCGAACAGCCCCGAGTCCCACGATCGGGCTTTCCCACAGAGCTCTCATTGAGTGTAGATTGTGTTGTTGTCGTAAGTGGTTGTGTGAAATGCAGTCTTCTATGATGTGTTTAATGGTATGGGGTGCTGTGTTACATCCCGGGCAGGCGTCGACAACGGAGTCATCCAGTCTCTTCTGATAGCTCAGGAGAGCTGGATGGTGTCCGCATCTCAGCCTGGCCAGGTGGACTCTGTCCTCGCGAGGAAGGGAGGATTCGGAAGGATGGATTTCGGGAGGTCGTGCATGCAGCTGCGTGTTGTTTGTGAGTGAGTGGATGGATCGGTGAGAGATATGAGTATGGATGTGCTTCTGGAAGTTGGTTCGGGGTGGGCAGGGAGGGAGAGAGGACAATAATTGTGTGTGATACCGTGTGCTGGGTGTTGTTTTGATATTTCTTGGTGTCTGTGGGTGTGTTGCCATATAGTTTAGTGGGTGGTCTTGGTTCGTGGAGGCTGCTGCCAGGAATTGAGTGCCTCTCATGTCCAGATGGTCTTTGACTTTGAGGATTTTGGTTTCTTGATGTAGGTGATCTGTGGGTGAAGTAGCTGTGCAGCCTGTAATGATCTTCAGGGCTTTTTTTTTAATAGTCAAAACAAAGGCCACAAAAGGCCATATATAGTTGTATATTATTGTAGTTATAGAGTATTATTATTTAATCCATTAGTACCAACTGGTCACTTTTATTGCTTGCATTGTATTTTGGTTAATGCTAGATATTATTTAGCTTGAGACGAGTTCACACGAGTGTTTTTCCCGCGACTCAATCAGTATCATTGTTTTGATGGTGTAATGGTTAGAGCGTGTAAGTTCTGTATGTGATATCCTAGGTTCGAATCCTGGGAGAATCACATGCTTTAATTTAATTTAGGGTGTTAAGAATGATGTAAAAAATTACACCCATTTTGAAGCTCTTTTCATACTGTATGGACATCTTTCCTTGTGTTCGATAGCTTTAGTTGGTTGAAATCTTTTAAGAATTTAATTTAATTTTGTTTTATGATACGGTATGGATATGTATCCTAGTGTCCGATAGCTGTAGTGGGTTGAAATCTTTTATGAACTTTAATTTAGAAGCTTCCCAACAGGATTTGCCGAAGAAAATTGCCGTAAAAAACATTTGTCTGAACTCGTCTTTCGCAAGGACCTCCTTGAAACGTAGGTCCATTCAGTCAAAATCTTGGTGGTACATATGTAAATGGAAATATTCTTTACTATTGAAGATTCCTGCACCCGATACTTAAGTGTGTCCAATATTGTGTTACATTTGTATTATGATTCTAAAGTCTATTCACTATAATTGACCGCTTCAGTACCATGACACCTACCCAACCCATGCCATTGGTAGATGTCAAGAGTTTAGACACTCAGGTCTAGCGATTCGTGGAAAATGTCCAGTAAAGTCCCTGTAACAAAGGCACGCCCTAGCCATGTCAATCAAAGGAGTATATGGCGTTAACCCCTTCTGTACCGGCGACGTCTGTTATATTCTATTCTAGCAATATTTATACGATTTTATGCAGCTTAGAAAGGATCTGTGGTAGTTAAAAGGGTTGATTGAGATAGTTCAAAGCATTATAATTGCTAAAGATCCTTCCTAAAGTGAATAAAATTGATTAGTAGGAGCCAGAATAAAATCAAAAGACGTCACCGGTATAGAAGGGGTTAAAAACTGCATCAACATCTAAAGAAAGGGGCATTTAACTTGACACTTATTATAATGTAAAAATTGCAAAATAAACAAAATGACATTGAATTAATATTACTAGTCAAGGGCTGCTAGAAAACACTTGAAGACTATCTGTGAAAAGTGATGCAAAAGTGATTGTATATTTAAATAGAATAAATCCATTCATGGTTGTTAATGAATTATTGATTTATATCATTATGTTTGAAAGTTATGTCCTACCTCCATAATATAAATGTCTTACTAAAAATAATTTGAGTAAAAAGGGGAAATTATTATAAAAGTAAATGGGTAGATTTTTTTAAGGAAGATGTAAATACAGTTAAAGTTGTTAATTTAAGGTTGGACATTATTTTAAAACATAATGGTACACTTGAATTCAAAAGTTCATCAACAACCTATATTAGTACTGTATATGTTTTATATATAGGTAGTGCCAACAAACTTGACAATTATCTTGACCCCTTAACTTCTTATAACTTAAAATTAATGAAAGCAATCGGGCTGAAATTCCTATCATATGGGAAGAGTCCACCAGGAAATAGGTGTGGATATTTACAGCCACTTTGCTCTAGGCCCAGTTACGAAGAGGTCAAGGATCGAGAATTTTGTCGTTCGTTGGCATTATCTATAGTATTGTACCGGAATATATTTTTGTAGACACTAACCCTAAAATATCCTAGGGAAGTAAATGGCCTATGAGTAAGGATGGTATCACAATTAGGTAAATACACAAGCGCTTTTCCCCTCAACTCTGGTCTGGCAGCTTATGAGGTTAACTTGATATATAATCCTGTCACTTCTATGAATTTTAATTTTATATATATAATCCTGTCACTTATATGAATCTTCAGTCTAGTTTCCGATAGCAGTGCAAAAGATCCCAGTAACGTTGCGGGGGGAAAGTGGACCATTAACCCTCGTGGCCCGGGCAGTTTCTTCTAATGACAGTGCGGGGTACCCGGACGATCTGGCCGAAAAACATCTAGGCCTAGGCTACCGTATTTTTTTAATTTTAACTGCTAGAAATTTCCTACGCATCCCTAAACGTAGTGCGGTTTCCAATCTGTAGACTGGCGTTGAGTAGAGCTCTCTAAGTCAACTGGTTCAGTTCTGATGACGATTTCCGTAGAGCAAATTTTGCCGCGATGTTGACAATATCTGAGCTTTTCAGATACTAATTTTGTCTGACGTCACAACAATAACATTGATCCGACGTCTCCTTATTGTTTTCGGAGGTGCGGTGACGCAACGATCGGCTTTGTTTACATACGTCGGACGCACGGCGTTCAGACCAAGCTGAATAGGCTTTCAAGCTTACGGATTTTAACATGCTGCCCGGGTTCCTGCCCATCTGCCGCGGTGTCATTTTAAAATGCTGCCCGGGCTGGAAGGGTTAAAGCTTGTGTGATACCCGCCTTACTCTACTGTATACCCATGGCAGCTAACTTGGCAATAATTCTGATCCATAGCTTCTTTATATCTCAGAAACAGCTATAGTTAACAGGCTGTAATTTCACTCTAGTTATTTACTAGTCTATCTACCCTTACCGACTAAAGTATTTTTTTCCAGCCGAGGGTAAATTATCATGTTTCTATCTTTGTTACTCAGCTATAGGTGGCTGACTTGATACAGAGGGTCCGAGACCACTTTCGCGTTCCCTCGTCCCATTCTGCGTCTTGTCTAGTAGGTGAATTTTACAAGGGGAGGAGGATCCCTAGCCCCCTGCTCCCAATGAACTTACACAGCAATTTTTCCATCAATTACATTTTGGCTACATATCTGGTATATTTTTCACAGATATTATATTGATTATTTTTGTAAATAGTGTTCTTATAGAAGTGTAATCCAGAAGCTAGCATTATTTATAAGTTGACGGTTTTCTTGGATTAACCATATTCTTATGAGAGTGGATATCAGGAGCAAGCATTATTGTAAGTTGATGGAAGTCTTTACAAATACTGTTGAGACCGAGTGATATAGAAGTACCGTAATGTAGTATTGTTTTATCCCTAGTTATAGTATAATTTGGAAATTGTCTACCATCCAAGTTGATGAGTGCGTTTATGGAAAAGGCGCTTATGTAAATGGTTAAGTAACTTGACAATTACTGTATATGATAGACCTGGCTACTCTACAAGGGAGTAAATGTACATTGAAATATATTTGTACTGTATGTTAACTTTTGTGTCATTCTTTTATCTCTTCCTCTTTCTATCCTCACTCTTCTTGCTTTCTCCCTTTAATTCCTCTCCCCTCTTCAGTTCTTTATCTCTTCCCTACCATCTGTTTTATTATATATACAGTTTTTATGTAATAATAATACTTGGGTTTAATAAAAATTTATTGTACATAACATGGATTTTATTTTGTAATAACAAATACAATTTCAGAGTATACATTACATTAGGGTGTGCTCCCCTGTACACAAATGGAGAATACATACAAGAGTAAACAGAATAATAATAATAATTACCTTTTATTTACAGCAGATAAACTGTAATAGATAAGGAACAGGTAAGGATATGGGGGACAAGGTAAGGATGAAGGATGACCGAGGATACACACGCGCACACATACAGCCACCACGCACAGTGTACGCGAGAGGGGTGACGGTACTCGACCAACAACATGACGGTGGTGATACAATCCCGGTAGAGGCAAAAGACGTTGACACTTAGAGTCACTCTCCAATAACCCCGTATTGTGCTCATGGATTGTCACCAGCCCTTATAACGGAACATGTGCGGGGGGTCCTGTGTTTGTTGCAGAGTTCAACCCCCCGTGGTACAAAGGACGTCCATTATATTTTGGCCAACAGTTGACTATTCAGCTTAGGAAGAACCACTAGAAATGAAAGGGGTAACTTAATTATTCCTTTGATTTCACAGGTCCAAACTGAATTTAATAGAATAAGACTAATGCAAGCCAGAATAAAATGTTCCTTGTACCAGAAGGGTGTGGCATCGCACAACAGAACTCCACCACAACTGTGCCGCCTCAGCTGTTAAGGCAACCCGCTCGTGATGCTCCGGTGTGATAAGGTGTCGTTCCTTAGCTATCGGACCAGATGAAGAAAACCACGAGTGGGGCGCCACAGCTGACAGTGACTCGATTGTGAATAAGTGTGAAATCATATCAAGGTTTTAATTCAACATGACCACTACTGTCAACACAATAGAGTTTGGAGAGTCGAGTGAGGCTGAGGTGAAGAGTGCGTGGCGGGGACAATCATAGAGTCCAAGAAGATTCCAAGACGTCTTTGGATCATAGTCGTTATAGAACAAAAATATCACATGGGGAAGATATACCGTCATATCCTCAATGAGTCTATGACGTTATATAAACACCAGCCATATTCTTGCCCTCTAGCCCCCATGAACCGAACATGACGCCGTGGACCCTTCGAGCACTAAATAACGCCACCCCCACACACACCCCACAACCTCCACAAACAACTTCCATGCCCGTGTTGGATGAGTTAAGGAGAGACAAAAGTTAAGCTGATGGGTAGGTAGAAGGACGAGAGACTTGGGTGACAAGATACAGAGTGCTCGACCCCTCCTCTCCCTCGCCGGATCTCCCCCTCGGAGAAGGGAAGGCGGCACTTTTGGGGTGTTTCCTCCAAGCCGTAGCATTCAGGACATCAACTGTACTCGCTATTAGCCGAATCGAGAGTCCATCCTATCTTTCCTCCGTGTGAAGTATAAAATCAAGGATGATAAAACATTTAACAGATGAATACCAGCTTCCTACCCTACAGTAGGTTACCGTTCTTCAGGCGTTCAACGTTTCAAGATCCTTTGGTTTTAAATCCACGCACGAGCAAAGGTGGGAAAGTACTATGGTTCTCAACTGCGCGTTCTTGTTCTATCGTCAGTTAGAGGCTTGACTACCTCATGCACCCGACAGCAAGCACCAAGACCGGACCAGCGAGTAAGTTGATGTCGGCCAATGTTTAACAACTTGCAGACTAACGCCCCCCCAAACAACCCCCTGAAACCCCCACCGACACCCCTCTCACATCACCACCTTCACACTAGGAGAAAAATAGATAAAAGTTGAGCTATGCGCTGTACTGCACATTGCCACGTTTATCTTCATGACCATTGGAGGCTGTGGTGGGCGAGTAACCCAGCCTGGTATACAGTATCTCCTGTATATTATTCAATTTACCATGGTTTGCCTCCCCAGAAGGGACGTCATAAATCTCAGGTTCCTATTTACTGCTAGGTGAACAGGGGCATCATAATATGATGAGACTGTCCCTACATCTCTGAAACTCCGGGAATCTAACCCTGGATTTATGGTTGTGAGCCAAACCCACTAACCATTATAAGGTAAACGAGGATGAAGGAGAGGTAAGGAATGGGATGAGAGGAATGGGGAAGGAAGGATATAGGATGGTGGTAAGGATAAAGGGTAGGATTAGGGAGGAGTAGACAGCTGCTGATGTTCTTGTAGTGGCCCCACAACTGACGATCCTTGAATTTCTTCCGTTGTTGCTGCCGAGATTCAGGGTCCTCGTATTTATTCCGTTGCAGTCTTCTGCTACAATTGATGGTCCTCATATTTCTTCCATTGCTGCTGTGCTGTCTTCTATTGGGATTCAGGGTCCTCGTATTTCCTCCGTTGCGTTTTTTTTTTATTGCTGTCATCTGCTGCGATTCAGGTTCCTCGTATTTCTTCCATTGCTGTTTTTTTATTGCTGCTGTGCTGTCTTCTGCTACAATTGATCGTCCTTGTATTTCTCCGTTGCCGTTTCTTGATCTTCTGTGTCGTCTTTTGCTGCGATTGATGCTTCTTGTACTCCTTTGGTTCTTGTTTCCTGATCTACTGCTGCAATTGATGACCCTCTTATTTCTTTTATTGCTGTTGATGTGGTTTCTTGAGGTAGTTTCTTCTCTAGCTGTATGTTGATGCTGTAGTCTTCGGCTTCCTGAGGTTCCTGTGATCGTAGTTTCTTATGTTGTTGAAGTGCGATGCTGCTCCCAAATCTTCCGTAAATGCTGTTGCGGCTGTTTTTCTTTCGTCTTATTTCTATACTAGTTCTGTACTGCTGTTTCTTGATAATGCTCCTATTTCTTCCGTTGCCATTGCCACTTATACTGTAGAGTTATCCAGACTTCCCAAACTTGACGATAGTGCGTTGTTATATGTGCGATTAGTTTGCTTGGGAAACAGATTAACTTGCTCATGTAGAAATGTACACCCTATGTGGTGGATTGTGTTCTTTTATTTAATAATTTTCATTTTAGTAAGCGTTGTTTCCACATAGCGATTTTGATAATTTAATTTGACTTTATATTGTCCTTGTCCCAATTTTGGTTTGTTTAGTTTGCAAGTTTTACATTTTAATTCCATTTCTTGATGTTTCTTGCTGCTGCTGTGATAGTCGTATTTTAATGCTGTTAAATTTTGTGTTTACTTTTGGGCATTTGTCTGCTGTTTCTTTCTTCTGTTGTTGCTGTTCCTTCTGTTGCTATGCTGTCTTCTGTTGTTGCTGTTCCTTTGTCTGCTGCTGTGCTGTATTTTGCTGTTCCTTCTGTTGATGTGCTGTCTTCTGCTGCGAGTGACTGTCCTCATATTTCTTCTATAGCTGGTGATGTGGGGTCTTGAGGTGGTTTCTTCTCTTGCTGCTGTGGTTTTCTTATCTTGATGCTGTTGATTCTGTGTTTATTTCTGCTGTGGATTGTCTGTTTTTGCTACTGCATCCTCTGCTGCTATCCATTCACCACACCTGAAGGGAAAAATTCATTAGAATATTGTTACAGTAAATACCTAAATTTTCCTTAAAATTATCCATTTCCTCCAACCTAAATCGTCATTCTACTACCCTAATTAAAAGCAGTTATCATTCATAAAGGCTAAACAGTTACATGCTAGCATGTGTAAGCCTGGAGCAGTGGAGCCTTGCCTGTAGAAACTGCCAAGAGTGAAGTCGGAAGGCGAGTACAGCTAGACGCCATCACAGTGTAAGCTACTTTAACACCCAGGACTTGTCCCTCAAATTTCCCTTCATAATTGTCGAGGGGCACAGGGCCTTGGGTGGGGCTTCGGTACCCCGGGCATTTCTGCAACCTCCTCAGCTCCTCGCCTGGGAGCGGCTTCGGTCACCTGGACTTTCTTAGTGGTAAACCGGGAGGGTTCTGTAGGGGCGCTCGGCTATGGCCTTGGCCTTACTCGGGACCTTGGGGCTGTTTGGTCAGACAGCCTGGGGAACAATAACACCCAGGACTGCTCTTATCTCTATAATCACGACTTAAACCCTATTAAAATGGTCAATTGTTAGCCAAAATAGGATACATATGGGTTGTCTAGCTCAACTAATATAATTAACATAGATTACCTTATTTTACTAATGCAATAAAAACCTATCATAATCAAGAATCTAATTCAAACTATCTTCATATGGCTACACTCTAACAATATGAACTAGCATTTATATAGGGTACGTTACTTTAATATTCAAAGCAAATTGTACAAAATATTTAAGATGAGATGGCATTTATATAAGCTACTGTACATTACAATTATTCAAGCAAATTAGCAATACGAATATAAAAAATTGAAAGCAAACCAAAAGCAAAGTAACTCACCGAATATATCTCCATTTGCATAAAAAATATATATTATTTTATACAGGGGAGCACAATTTACTACCATACAGCTTTATCTATAATTTATATTATAATTTGTTTACAAATTTACCAGATAAATTATTCTTTATATAAACTAGAGGGCAGGTAACCCTACTTGTGTTGTTGTTGTTGTTCCCTAAGCTGCCTGGCCGAACAGCCCCGAGTCCCTGAGGAAGGCCATGGCCACGATCGGGCTTTCCCACAGAGCTCTCATTGAGTGTAGATTGTGTTGTTGGCGTAAGTGGTTGTGTGAAATGCAGTCTTCTATGATGTGTTCATTGGTATGGGGTGCTGTGTTACATCCCGGGCAGGCGTCGACAACGGAGTCATCCAGTCTCTTCTGATAGCTCAGGAGAGCTGGATGGTGTCCGCATATCAGCCTGGCTAGGTGGACTCTGTCCTCGCGAGGAAGGGAGGATTCGGGAGGTCGTGTATGCAGCTGCGTGTTGTCTGTGAGTGAATCGGCGAGAGATATGAGTATGGATGTGCTTCTGGAAGTTGGTTTGGGGTAGGCAGGGAGGGAGAGAGGACAATAATTGTGTGTGATACCGTGTGCTGGGTGTTGTTTTGATATTTCTTGGTGTCTGTGGGTGTGTTGCCATGTAGTTTAGTGGGTGGTCTTGGTTCGTGGAGGCTGCTGCCAGGAATTGAGTGCCTCTCATGTCCAGATGGTATTTGACTTTGAGGATTTTGGTTTCTTGATGTAGGTGATCTGTGGGTGCAGTAGCTGTGCAGCCTGTAATGATCTTCAGGGCTTTGTTTTGAATAGTCTGTAAGGTCTTATGATGTGTTTCAGCTAAGTTATGAACCCAGTCTGGGCTTGCGTATTCCATCACTGATCTTATGTATTGTTTATATACTGTGGTGGTAGTTTCTTTGTTGTGTCCAAATTTTGTGTGAGCAAGTGACCTGAGGGCGTTAAGTCTGGGTGTCAGTTTCTTTTTAATGTTTGTGGTGTGCTGTTTGAATGTCATATGAGTATCATATGTTACTCCTAGGATTTTGGGTGTGTTGTTTATGGTGAGTTGAGGGATGTATTCGTGTTCTCCTGTCCAGCTTGTGAGCAGGGTTGCGGTGGATTTGGCTGGGGCTAGATTAAGTCTGTTTGTAGTGCACCAGCCATGTAGTGTGTTGAGATAGGGTTGAAGGAGATCTGTTGCTCTTTTTGGGTCATGGTGTGTGCATGTGAGTGTTATGTTATCTGCATAGGAAGCTAAGTTTATTTGGGGCGTATTGGGTGTAGTTATATCGTGCATGTACAGATTGAAGAGTGCGGGCGATAGGACGGATCCTTGTGGGACTCGGTTTGGAAAGTTTCTGATTTTAGATGACTGACCGGCAAAAGATACGTGTGCACATCTGCCTGCTAGGAAGTTGGCCAGCCACCTTTTTGTGTTGTTGTGCATGTTTGTGTTGTAGATTTTGTTTGTTAGGTTGTGGCGGGGGATGGCATCGAAGGCTTTACTAATGTCGAGTGTGGCTAATAGTGATCTGTGTGGTGGTCTAGCTGAGTTGATGCCGTCAAAAGCTCTTTGTGTAAAGTCTGTGAGAAGTGTTTGTGGCCTAAAGCCATGTTGTGTTGGAGCTTAGGGGTAGGTCGGGTGTAATTAGTTGTAATTAAAATGTAAAACTTGCAAACTAAACAAACCAAAATTGGGACAAGGACAATATAAAGTCAAATTAAATTATCAAAATCGCTATGTGGAAACAACGCTTACTAAAATGAAAATTATTAAATAAAAGAACACAATCCACCACATAGGGTGTACATGAGGTGTAGGAGTGGTAGGAGATGGATTAGCGGCGGTGGTGGCGTCTGTCTACAATCCTCCCGTGTCCTGCAAATTGAAAATACTAGGCGTTCCATGACTTTGGAGGGGGAGCAAAGGAGTGTGATGGGGCGGTGCGAGGAGGGTAGCGTGGGGTCTTTGTTGGGTTTGGGGAATGTGATGATGATACCATGTTTCCAAATGTCTGGTATTGTGTTGTGTGAATAGCTGTAGTTTGATATGTTAGTGAGTGCTTGTATGCCTTGTGGTCCCAGGTGTATGTTGCTTATGTTTGTCTAGGCCACAGGTGGGTGAGTGCTTGAGATTGTGCCCTACTTGTGTTAAAACAAAATACAAAATGTCACTTTCATTATGATAAAGCAGAATGGTTTACAATAAAGATATAGTTACAAATGGCTATACAGTACTCCATTCAAATTTACTTGGCAACAAATCATCACCCCAAAGTATGAATATATGAAAACATTTTTTTTTATTTAAGTGATGTAAAACCAAAACAGAAACTGCACAATATAAAAACTGAAGAACTTCTCAAAATCACTTTGTGGAAATAATGCATTGAAGATTTAGCAAAACAGTACAGTATTATGAAATAGATAATTATAGAATCTTATTATATCCTAGAGTAAAATTATTTTGAAAATTATGAGTAACTATGTGGAGAAGGGTGAAAACTGCCAAGGTCATTTGAATAGAGTATAGTAAAGTAGTAGATTTGATGATGTCTGGTATAGTTGGAGTATCGTAGTGGTGTTATTCATCATAGGGGATCCATAGTGGGTTGTTCTTGGGGCGTATGATGTGCAGAGGTGGTAGGAGATGTATTAGAAGTGTGGTGGTTCATCATAGGGGATCCGTAGTGTGTTGTTCTTGGGGCGTATGATGTGCAGGGGTGGTAGGAGATGGATTTGCAGTAGTGTAGTGGTTTGATTAATTGTAGTAGGAGCTGTCCTTGGGGTGTAGGAGTGGTAGGAGATGGATTAGCGGCGGTGGTGGCGTCTGTCTACAATCCTCCCGTGTCCTGAAAATTGAAAAAAGACAATATATAAACATTTGAGGTTACACGTATTGGTAAGACAAGTAAATACAAAACAATGGTTTCCTTAACTATTTTATATTGCCTGATGAGACATTTACATGAGGGAGCATAGATACACTGCCCACACAGACGTTGCGATCCCAGCGAGGTGGCCAGGACGAGAGAATATACATAACATAATTAAACATGACAAAATTAACGATGTTTCTTTTCAACCGACAGTAAATTGCAAAGTTACCATAAAAATTTCTCACGTTATTTTGAAGATTTTGTACAGAAATATGGTGCTAATTATATATACGTGGACTATATATGATGGATGAGGCATAATTTAATTTTTGTTCATTAACCCGGGAGCTGCGGGGAGACTCTTAAGAGTTCCCCCGGCGCACTGCGGGAAGACTCTTAAGAGTCAGAGAAAATAAAAATCAACTTTTGACATCGAAAAAAAAAAAAAAATATTTTATTTTTTTATTTTTTTTTTTTTTTTTGGCCCCTGGGCCATGCAAAATCTCAGTCCTCTACCTCCCCTCCTTCCCCACTTTCCTCCTCTCCTTCAGTTATCACCTATTTTCCCTGTTATTCCCTTATTCTGAGGTATATTTTCGTGCTAACATTAGAAATCCGATTGGAGGGTGTGGTCATCACTGATAGCAAGCGAGTGCAAGAGAGAGAGAGAGAGTATCGATCGACTGCGTCTCAGTGGCCTTGGGGGAAATTGGCGGGAAAGCAGATTGCCTCACCCATACATTATACAACTCGCGGGCTATATCTCCGATTTTGACCATCCAAACGCTGTTTTCACTCGTTTTATTGTTGTTTCAGGTTAATACCTTTATAATCAACCCATAATAGGCGCATATGGATAAATATTAATGCTATTAATGGCACAATGAATATTTTAGTGACGGAAACACCTCAAATACGTCAGCACAGGGGGACGTTTCCAATTACCCCCATGCGCACTTCAGAGGTTAAGTACTGTATCGAGAAAGTAGCTTCCGTAAAGTGGGGTAACTTCGTACTGCGGTGATAACTTCGGACATCGGCGATAATAAGTAATTAGACATTGTCATTATATAATGGAAACGCTTTTTTTTTTTTTTTTTGTGGGGTCCGTTTAGAGAAATGGCAAAGGAAGAGCATGTAAAAGTCCTAGGAAACTGACATGAGTATATGTACACTAAACAAAAATATTATATATAATTATGACGAAAATATGTAAATTTTTCGCTACCCTGCCAAACTTCTATCGCCCTGAAGAAATTTGTTTGTATGAATGATGTTGTGACTGATATAATTTTGTAGTAACATTACCAGAGACAACATCCACCAAAATAAATTTGTAACACTTTTATAACGCTCTAGCTAGAACACTATCATTTAGCCGATTGTGTTTAAAAAAAAAAAAATTGCTAACTTCGGACATGGAACAAAACAATCGTTTGTTATTATTTGCCCTATGAAAATCATTCATAATACTTGTCCATCATTAACATGGTGGTAAAAGATCAAATAATCATTCTCAGAGTCCAAAAACCCATAAAAATATGATATGCTAACCGATTTATGTATTTCGGATAATTCTGGATATATAATATATATAAATTAGGAGAGGATATATCTTGTCCAAATTTTTGTTTATCTGCCGAAGAAACACCAACAAATACGTTATACCTATAAAAATGCTCAAATTCATAAAAGTGTATATGCAGTGATATAGTATACATACTGTACCTATATATTTTCACTAGGCCTAGTTAATTTTAGTTATTGATTAGACAGCATTGGTTATTTTTCCTGCTCAATATTTTCTAAGAGTGAGCTCAATGCCTAACGAGAACTGATCCAAACAGAATATATGTTAAACATCGTATATATCCCCCTCCTATACTGATTATACAGGCCTAAAAGTATTGACTGTGCATTTTCCACTTAAACATAGGACAGGAATAAGCAGCAATAATAAAATATTCATATAAAATAGTAGGAGCCGAAAAATGAATGAAATAAGGCCACGAACGTACAGTACGTCCGAAGTTCTCCTCCGTTTGTCCGGAGTTATCCCAGCTTTCTTGGCAATCATTTTCCATAAGAAATCACCTATGTCCAAAGTTTTCAACTTTTCAAGCAAACTTCGGACATCATTTAGGATAAGGATAGCTCTCTTATTATGGGGGATAATTTTAGGAGGCTTCCTGGATTACGGCGCACTATCACCATACATCACTTGACCTAGTTAAATCTCTATAATGTGTTTACACTCAGGAGCAATTGTTAAAAACATCGAAAAATGTCCGAAGTTACCCCATTTTACGGTACATGTGGTACTCCAAGGACCCGAACCAAGGATACTCGCACCGAAATTCCGCACACTAAGCATTACGCTATCAAGAGGGGGCTCTGCAGATTCCCGTTTTTTTAAATTAGGCCTTATAATTAGGGTTGGGTGTGACTGGGATCTGCCTTGTGTAGGCCAATTGGTTTTCTGCAGACTCCCATTTTCTTATGTTCTTAAACTCATTTCAGTAAGCTTAAGGTCTTTTGATGTCATCCTCTGTGGCTGTCCACGTCTCACTACCATAATGTGGCATGCTTCTCACACATGCAGTACGTAGCTTTCCCTTACAGTGAAATGATAAATCCCCTTTGTCACACCACCCCATCACTTTCCTTTGCACCCCCTCAAAAGGTACCAAACGCCTCTCATATTAATTGCCCTTTCCATTCACATATGCATAGCCTATGTGAATTGCAGTTGGGATGTGTGTACATGCTTAGATTGATATACAGGATTCGAAGTTGCATAATAAATCGTAGGCAGTGTCCACCATCCTTTAACTGTCTTCGTGGTGCGATGCATAAGGTGTTGATTTTCGGTGTGAGCGTCCTGGGTTCGAATCCACGGACTGCCACATGTGTTTGTAAATTTCATTAATCGATTTTAGGAGTATAGTTGGTTGTTGGAAGGAACATAATAATTACAACTAACCACACCTCACATTCCCCTACCTACATCACAACATGGCTTTAGGCCACTACACTCCGTAAACACTCTTCTTACAGACCTTACACAAAGAGCATTTGACGCATCAACTCAGCCAGACTACCACACAGATCACTACTTGCCACACTTGTCATTAGTAAAGCCTTCGATGCCATCCCCCGCCACAACCTAACAAGCAAAATCTACGACACAAACATGCACAACAATACAAAAAGGTGGCTGGCCAACTACTTATCAGGCAGATATGCACACATATCATTTGCCAGTCAGTCATCCAACATCAGAAACTTTAAACAAAAACTGAGTCCTGCAATGATCCGTCCTGTCGCCCACACTCTTCAATCTATAATGCATGATATACCCACACCTCACGTACCCCAAACAAATATAGCTTCCTAACACCAACATGTACACACCAAGACCCAGACAGAGCAACACATCTCTTCAAACCCTATCTCAACACACTACATGAATGGTGCACTACAAACAGACTCAAATTAGCCCCAGTCAAATCCACTACAACTCTCCTCACGAGCTGGACAGCCGAATACAAAAACCCGCACCTCACCATAAACAACAACAACAAACAAACACACGCACCCAAAAACCTAGGAGTAACATATGATACTCTGATGACATTCAAACAGCATAACACAAACAAAAAATAAACTGACACCCAGACTTAACCCGGGAACTACGGGAAGACTCTTAAGAGTTCCCCCGGCGGACTGCGGGAAGACTCTTAACCCTCCAGCCCCGGCTACGCATTACATAAATATTGCCCGAAACCCGGGTGTTTTGGCCGAAAAACGTCTAGGCTAGGCTACCGTATCATTGTTATGCTGACTGCTTCCCGCATTCCTGCGCATCCCCAAGCGTAGCTGTGTTATTTACCTGTAGAATGGCGTTAAGTAGAGCTCTCTAAGTCAACTGGTTGAGTTGTGATGATGATTTCAGTGAAGATAACTTACAACAACATACAGGCACACACGAACAAGCGACGCTCTCCTTCTTGTGGCCGGAGATGCGGGGCGTCGGTCCAGCCGGCTGTTGTTTACATGCGTCGGACCGACGCCTCACACACCAAGCTCACAGGCTTTCAACCACTGGTACAATGTTGTACCACCCGGGTACACCAGGCAGCTTGGGGAACAACAACAACAACAACAACCACCCGGGTTCCTCGGGGCAAAACATAATGGTACACACGTGTACCATCCGAGTTTGAAGGGTTAAGAGTAAGGGGAAAAAAATAGATAACACCCCCCAATTTTTTTTTTTTTTTTTTTTTATTGCCCCTGGGCCATGCCAAATATCACTCCTCCACCTCCCCTCCTTCAGTTATCACCTATTTTCCCTGTTATTCCCTTATTCTGTGGTATATTTTCGTGCTAACATTAGCGAGTTGCAAGCAGGGCATTGTCATCAAGTATGTTAGCAAGCGAGTGCAAGAGAGAGAGTATCGATCGACACTCTCTCCAGACGTGGGGAAATGTGGTGGGAAAGGAGGTTGCCTCAGCCATACATTATGTAACTCCCGGCCTGTATCGCCGATTTTGACCATCCAAACGCTGTTTCCACTTGTTTTATTGTTGTAACAGGTTAATACCTTTATAATCAACCTATAATAGGTGCATATGGATAAGTATTAATGCTATTTATGGTAAAATAACGATGTTAGTGATGGGAACAGCTCAAATACGTCAGCACAGGAGTGTGGTGTCTCATGCCCCCCATGCGCACTTCAGAGGTTAAAGGTGGTGGTGCACGGGTTGAGATAAACAAGAGTAATAATCGCCAACCTGCACATAATTATCTTGCTTTTAAAATGCAATGTCACTGAAATCATCATTAATATTGGTATAAAGGATTTTGTGGATTGTCTAAACCGGACCTGTGACGTCATAGTGACGTCACAGAAGTATCCTCTTTCTGGACTGAATGGTGGACTTACACTCCTATGACATCATAGGTCCGGTGTAGACGATCCACAAAACCCTATATACCATTGTTAATAATTATTTCGGTGCCATTGGATTTGACAATATAATTATGTGCAGGTTGGCAATTATTATTCCATGTTTATCTCGACCCATGCACCACCACCTTCTAACGCCCTCAGGACACTTGCCCACACAAAATTTTGACAGAACAAAGAAACTACCACAACAGTATACAAACAAGAAGTGGCTGAAGAGCTGGTGGAAAGTGTGCTTCAGATTACGAGAGTTAGTGAAAGGCTGATTGTTTTGAAGTTGAAAGTTGGTGAAAGAATTCTGAATGTGATACCTGCATATGCCCCACAGGCTGGTTTACAGAAAGAGATAAAAGAGGACTTCTGGAATGACACCGTCAGTGTTATTTCAGGCCTCTCGGAGAACGAAGTAACAATCGTGGGGGGGGGGGGGGGGACCTCAATGGTCACGTGGGAGCATCTGCAGATGGATATGAGGGGATACATGGAGGAAATGGTTACGGAAGGAGAAATCTAGAAGGCGAATATATATTGGAGTCCTGCGTTGCACTCAACATGGTTGTGTGTAACACAAAGTTCAAGAAAAGAAAGAGCCACCTGATCACATATAACTCTGGGGTCTCCAGTAGCCAGATAGATTACTTCTTGGTTAACAGGAAAGACTGGAAACTAGTTCGAGATGTAAAGGTCATCCCGAGCGAAGAATGTATCCCCCAGCATAAGCTACTTGTGTGCGACATGAGCTTATACAGAGATCCTAAGCGCAAAAAGGTTTACATACCCAAAAGGAAAGTGTGGCTGCTGAAGGACAAGGAAGTTACGGATAGGTTTCATAGTGAACTGGAGGAAATTAATAGAAATAAGGAAGCTAGGCCTAACGATGTAAATAGCCAATGGAACTTTCTTAAGCATAGCCTTATCGCTGCCACTGACAAAGTCTGGGAAAACAAAGGGTAACCCCAGGAATAAGACCTCTTGGTGGTGGAACGATGAGGTAAAACATGCTGTGAAAGAGAAAAGGAGATGCTTCAAAGCATGGAAGAAAGGAGGCAGCAGGGAGGAATACCAGGCAGCTAAACGAACTGCCAAAAGTTATTTACAATGCTAAAAATCGCATTAAGGACCTGGTCCTCGAACAAGTGTGTAACACTGACAATCCCAATGGGATCTTCAACCTAGCTAGGCGAGTTAAAAATGACAGTAGGGATATTATAGGTGAACAGTGTGTTAGAAATTATAATGGGAAGATTGTGTATGCAGAAAATGAAATCAGAGAAGCATGGAAGGTACACTATGAACGATTGCTAAATGTAGAGTTTGAATGGGATAAGGAACAGCTTAGTATCGAAAAACCAATATCTGGGCCCCCTCCTTTGATAGCACCAGCTGTATTGAGCGACGCAATCAATAAAATGAAGGACGGTAAAGCTCCAGGTTGCTCCGACATTGTCGCTGAGATGATAAAAGCCTCAGGGGAGATTGGTGTAAACTTAGTCACTGAGTTGATAAACACCATTATTAACCCTCCAGCCCCGGCTATGTATTCCATATATATTCCCCGAAATCCGGGGGTTTTGGCCGAAAAACGTCTACGCCTAGGCTACCGCATCTTTGTTATTTGGCTTGCTTCCGCATTCCCGCACATCCCCAAGCGTAGATGTGTTTCGTACCTGTAGAATGGCGTTAAGTAGAGCTCTCTAAGTCAACTGGTTCAGTTGTGATGATGATTTCATTGGAGATAACTTTATGGCAAAAACAGCCACTTTACACTACTTTTCGATACTTAACAATAACATACAGGCACACACGAACAAGCGACGCACTCCTTCTTGTGGCCGGAGATGCGAGGCGTCGGTCCAGCCGGCTGTTGTTTACATGCGTCGGACGTACGCCTCGCACACCAAGTTTTTTTTTTTTCTATATTCCAACTTACTTCCTCTCGGGCATAGGCTGAGAGCCTTAACATTCACCGCTTTACAATGAACAGTGAAGCCCGTGAGGTCTTGTTCCAGTCTAGGGAGTGAGACATGTGAAGCACGTAGAGTACAACGAGCACCTGCCATCTTGCCTTCACATGAGGCCCGAAACGACCCCATCTCTGAAGCCACCTCGTTCCCGTGCTTCACTGTCTCACCCCCTACACTCGGACTCTCACACTTCGATGGTTCGAGCCCGGTTGAGAATATAAGGTATATAATATATATATGTACTGTACGTGTATTTATATGGTCATATGCACATATGTATGTAAATATACGTACATATGAGCGAGAACATATTGCTCACTAGCGCAACTTCTGATTATAAATCTATCTATCTATCTATCTATTGCCTGACGCCGTGATCCCCGAAGGGGTGGCCACGAACGAACCGCCCCCATGCACCTCTGTCCCCAGTCAGTCGACGCCCCTCCCCCCAACCAGCACCGCCTTCGTTCATGTAGTTCCTCACTCCATCCTTCCACTTCATATTCGGTCTACCTCTCCCCCTCCACCTCGCTCTCGTACACCCTCTTAGTCATTCTCTCGCTTTCCATACGTTCCATATGGCCGAACCATCTCAAGTTGTTCCTTTTCACACTTTCCAGCACATCTACCTCCACACCACACCTCCTCCTTACTTCCTCATTAGTCTGTCTATCCCTCCATGTAACTCCGCACGCACTCCTTAAGTAATTCATTTCCACTGCTCTCACTCTTGGTCACTCTAAATCTATGCATAAGCATTATCTATTATTAAGTGTTCGCGTATCTTCATCCATGTATTTCCACCCTTAACAATAGAACGCCCAGCTTTTCCATATTTCGCCTTCTGACACACACACACACACCTACACTACCGAGGATTAACCTCCCTTTGTAGTAGGCTGTACCTGACCATACGGACTTGAATTGCTGCACCCTCTTTACCCTTCAACTCTTTACCCTGACCCTACCAAAACAGTTTCTGTATGTATGTATGTGTGCATACGTGAGCGTTTGTGTATACGGACATGTGCACACTTACTGCATGTTCTTATGTTCCTATATATGTATGTATATGTATGTGCGCACGTACGTGTATATACGTATGTTCTGTATATGAGTAAGTAAATAAATGTGTATATGTACTGTATATCACTTACTCTCATGGTTATTTTATGATAATTTGTATTCTGCACATGCATCATTATTGTATTTATTATTTGTTTTGTAAACTGAGCTTACCATCCTCATATCTGTACATCTCATGTTCATCCACTAAATTGTAAAATGTGTATTTTCAGCTCATGAGGCTGCCATTCTTTAATAAACCGTGTATTATTATTATTATTATTATACTGACACACACACAACGCCACCTGTTGAGCAGATAACTCACCAGGCATTGCACCCGTTTTATTGTTTATTTTTTATTGTTTTATTACAGGCTTTGAGCTCATGGGTGTTTAACCTAACAAGTGCGCATGGGGGTAATTAGAAACGTCCCCCTGTGCTGACGTATTTGAGCTGTTTCCATCACTAAAATATTCATTTTACCATAAATAGCATTAATACTTATCCATACACGCCTATTCAGATCCATCAAACTACAGACCAATAGCTATAACTTCCACTCTTGGTAAAGTCTTTGAAATTATATTAAATAATCACATAATTAAGCATCTTGAGAATAATAAATTAATCAGTGATAGGCAATATGGTTTTAGACGATGTCGATCAACTGCAGACATGCTTTGCCTTCTTACGCATCAAATCAAACAAGCTACAGACCAACATGGTGAAACACATACAATAGCACTGGATATATCAAAGGCATTTGATAGAGTCTGGCATCAATCCTTATTGTCGAAGATGTCACACTACGGCCTTGCATCATTAGTTCCACTAATTTCTTCTTATCTTCATAACAGAAAAATACGTGTAATGGTAGATGGCCTTTATTCTCAATTTCACTCAATAAATGCTGGTGTTCCCCAGGGATCAGTTTTGGCCCCAATTCTGTTCCTCATTCATATCAATGATCTCATATCTACCACTCATAATCCAATACATTCCTACGCAGATGACTCAACACTCCACAGTTCCTTCACCCAACCCGATCTTATAAATTCAAAAATAAACACTGCAATTTCTCTGAACCAGGACCTTTCTAGAATTAATGGATGGGGACAAAAGAATCTACAGTAGTTTCCTTTAATGCACAGAAAACCAAGTACATTCAATTTTCTAACCGACAGAATCTCACTGACTCCCATATATTTTTTAATTTTGTAAATATTCCCACTTCCCCTAGTATTGACATTCTCGGTGTAACATTAACTACTAACTTGAGCTGGACACATTATGTTAGAAGCATTGCTAAGAATGCCTCTAAAAAACTGGGACTCCTGTACAGAGTTCGAGAATTCTTCACTGGCGAGCAGTTGGCTGTGATATATAAAAGTCATGTGCGTTCTCAGATGGATTACTGTTCACCTCTGTGGGGTGGAAGTGGAGTGGTTGCATTGAGGCAGTTGGACAAAATTCAAAATAAAGCTATTAGATTAATCAATAACCCTGCAATCACACAGGACCTTCCTACATTATCCATACGAAGAAACGTTGCATCCCTTGCATTATTCTACAGATATTTTCACAGCAATTGTTCCGAGGATCTTGCTTCAATTGTGCCGCCTCTCCACATCTTTCCCCGTAGAACTAGGGCAGCTGAGAGCGCCCATGAATTTACACTTTCTCCTCCACAATGCAGAACTTCTGCTTATCAGAATTCATTTATCCCCAGAGCTACTACTCTTTGGAATTCACTTCCCTCGAATTGCTTTCCACAAACTTACAATCTACAAATGTTTAAATCCAGTTGTTACAAACATTTTATGAATGGAGGATGCCTTTAGGCACATGGACCTTTTTGTTTTATCTGTGGTTTTCCTTCCTCCGTTCATTGTCTCTTTTAAAAAAATAAATAACAAAATTATGGGTTGATTATAAAGGTATTAACCTGAAACAACAATAAAACGAGTGAAAACAGCGTTTGGATGGTCAAAATCGGAGATATAGGCCGCGAGTTATATAATGTATGGGTGAGGCAACCTGCTTTCCCGCCAATTTCCCCCAAGGCCACTGAGACACAGTCGATCGATATTCTCTCTCTCTCTCTCTTGCACTCGCTTGCTAACACTGATGACAATGCCCTGCTTGCAACTTGCTAATGTTAGCACGAAAATATACCTCAGAATAAGGAAATAACAGGGAAAATAGGTGATAACTGAAGGAGGGGAGGTAGAGGAGTGATATTTTGCATGGCCCAGGGGTCCCCCCCCAAAAAAAAAATATATATATATATATATATTTTTTTTTCTGTTTAACCCTCTCACCACGGAAGGCCTCTTGAACGCCCATAAAAAAGCATATAACAGGTACCCGGAAGGCCTCTTGAACGCCCAGTGGTTGAAAGCCTGTGAGCTTCGTGTGCGAGGCGTCGGTCCGACGCATGTAAACAACAGCCGGCTGGACCGACGCCACGCATCTCCGGCCACAAGAAGGAGAGCTTCGCTTGTTCGTGTGTGCCTGTATGTTGTTAAGTATCGAAAAGTGGTGTAAAGTGGCTGTTATGGCCATAAAGTTATCTCCAATGAAATCATCATCACAACTCAACCAGTTGACTTAGAGAGCTCTACTTAATGCCATTCTACAGGTAAATAACACAGCTACGCTTGGGGATGCGCGGGAATGCGGGAAGCAGTCTGATTAACGAATATACGGTAGCCTAGCCTAGACGTTTTTCGGCCAAAACACCCCGGTTTCGAGGAATATATATATAATACATAGCCGGGGCTGGAGGGTTAAAGTTGATTTTTTTTTTCTCTGACTCTTAAGAGTCTTCTCGCAGTCCGCCGGGGGAACTCTTAAGAGTCTCCCTGCAGTTCCCGGGTTAAGAGCCCTTCCGGGTAGCTCAGGTGTGTTTTTTATGGGTGTTTAAGAGCCCTTCCGGGTCTGATGGGTTAAAGATGAGAAAATCCCAGAGGATTGGCTCAAAAGTGTAATAGTAAATATATACAAAGAAAAAGAGGATGCGCTAGATAGAGGACATTATAGGGGCCTGAAAATGCTTGACCAAATCATGAAGATCTGTGAGAGAGTCCTTGAGGGTTTGATCAGGCAAAGCATCTCTATTGATATATGCAGTTTGGTTTTATGCCAGGACGTGGTACAACCGATGCTCTCTTCATAGTCAGGCAGATTCAGGAAAGATACTTACTAAAAGGCAGGTATCTTTACTTTGTATTTGTAGACCTGGAGAAGGCCTTTGATAGGGTGCCTAGAGATGTTGTGAAGTGGGCTATGAGGAAACTTGGTGTGGAAGAGTGGCTGGTGCGTGTGATAATGAAGACGTATGAGGATTCGCGAAGTGTGGTGAAGGGTGTACTGAGTGATGAGTTCGCAGTCCGTGTTGGAGTCCATCAGGGTTCAGTGTTAAGCCTCCTCCTCTTTATTATGGTCTTGGAGGCGCTGTCTAGAGTTTTTAGAGGCGGACTCCCGTTGGAACTGTTTTACGCAGACGATTTAGTCCTAATAGCGGACAGTATGCAGGATGCTGAGGCCAAATTCAGAGAGTGGAGAGAGGGCATGGCGAGCAAGGGTTTAAGAGTCAATATTAACAAAACCAAGGTTATGCATTGTAGATTGAGACGAGGCAATGTGGAAAAGAGCGGTGCATACCCATGTGCAGTGTGTGGAAAGGGAGTGGGCGTTAACTCAATTCAATGTAGCATCTGTCGATGTTGGGTACACCATGGGAGTAAGCGCTGTAGTAGAATAAAGGGGCCCCTGCCGAAGGATAAGTCAGAAATAGAGAAATTTGAGTGCGTAGTGTGCAAAGGCGAGCTTGTGTTAAGTGATGATCCTGTGGCTGTGAATTTTGGAAATGAGTCTTTGGAGCTGGTGAACAAGTTTTGTTACCTAGGAGATACCATCTCTGCCGGTGGTAGGGTTGCCACTGTTGCTAGAATTAGGTGTGGCTGGGGGAAGTTCAGAGAATTGATGCCAATCCTGACCATGAAAAGAATGCCTCTCCCCCTGAAGGGAAAGGTGTATGCCTCATGTGTTAGAAGTGCAATGACGTATGCCTCAGAAACATGGGCCGTTAAAGTAGAGGATGTCAACAGAATGGAGCGTAATGAGATGAGAATGGTGAGATGGATGTGTGAGGCCAGGCTACAGGATAGAATAACAAATGTTGAGCTGAGGAGACATTTAGGTATAAAGAGTATTAGCGAGGTGATGCGTACAAGTAGACTGGAATGGTATGGACATGTGGAGAGAATGGATGAACAAAATTGGGTGAAAAAATGCAGGTCTGTGATTGTGGAGGGAGCTGCACCAAGGGGTGGACCGAGGAAGACCTGGGATCGGACTATACGCGCCAATCTCAAATCCAAGAACTTGACAAGTGAAGCAGCCCATAACAGGGTTGCCTGGAACGCCGCCATTAGGACAAGAGACTGAAACTGCACTTATGTGTGGAACACTCAGTCTTAAAATTTTATGTATGTATAAGATCAGTAATGGAATATGCAAGCCCTGCCTGGGCTTCAAACCAAGCTGATGATAAATGCACTGAATTTCGGTATGAGCATCCTAGGTTCGAATCCCTGGACTGCCACATGTATTTGTTGATTTCATTAATTGAGTTTAGGAGTAAAGTCGGTTGGTGGAGGGAACATAATACTACATCATAAGACATTGCAGAACATTCAAAATACAGCCCTAAAAATCATCCCAGGCTGCACAGCTACTACACCTACAGATCACCTACATCAAGAATTCAAAGTCCTTAACCCTTTCAGCCCAGGTGTCATTGTGAAAGGACACCGCGGAAATTGGGCAGCAGCCCGGGTGTCCTTTCAAAAGATAGTAACTTTCAAGCCTATTCAGCTTGGTCTGAACGCTGTGCGTCCGACGCATGTAAACAAAGCCGATCGTTGCGTCACCGCACCTCCGAAAACAAGGAGACGTCGGATCAATGTTATTGTTGTGACGTAAGACTAAATTAGTGTCTGAAAAGCTCCGATATTGTCAACATCGCGGAAAAATTTGCTCCACTGAAATCGTCATCACAACTGAACCAGTTGACTTACAGAGCTCTACTCAATGCCAGTCTACAGATTGAAAACCGCACTACGTTTATAGATGCGTGGGAAATTTCAAGCAGTTAAAATAAACAAAAATACGGTAGCCTAGGCCTAGACGTTTTTCGGCCAGATCGCCCGGATACGACCTCCGTCCTTTGGGAGGACCAGCCCGGGCCACGAGGATTAGTCAAAGACCACTTGGACATGAGAGGCACTCAATTCCTGACTGCAGCCTCCACAAACCAACACCATTCACTACAATACATGGCAACACACCCACAGACACCAAGAAATATCAAAACAACACCCAGCACACGGTATCACACACAATTACTGTCCTCTCTCCCTCCCTGCCCACCCCAAACCAACTTCCAGAAGCACATCCATACTCATATCTCTCGCCGATCCATCCACTCACTCACAGACAACACGCAGCTGCAAGCACGACCTCCCGAAATCCATCCTTCCGAATCCTCCCTTCCTCGCGAGGACAGAGTCCACCTGGCCAGGCTGAGATGCGGACACCATCCAGCTCTCCTGAGCTATCAGAAGAGACTGGATGACTCCGTTGTCGACACCTGCCTGGGATGTAACACAGCACCCCATACCATTAAAAACATCATAGAAGACTGCATTTCACACAACCACTTACGCCAACAACACAATCAATACTCAATGAGAGCTCTGTGGGAAAGCCCGATCGTGGCCATGGCCTTCCTCAGGGACTCGGGGCTGTTCGGCCAGGCAGCTTAGGGAACAACAACAACAACTACATGAGCAAGTGGGTGGGTGCCCAACTCCGAAAGGAGTTGAAATAGGGGAGCTATCCCCCCGCCAAAGGCGGCTTTCTAGGGCCTTTCCTAGCTGATGCTGAGAGGATTGGGTTCTAGTCATGTGGTGATGGGCTGGTCTATCAGAGTGAGAGCTGAGCGATCTCTGCCATAACCATAGCTTACTCTGACTGTTCCTTTTACTTATATATCTTCTAGATCTCAAGTGACGGCGTCTTTTCCGTGGATTGACCTCCCTACTGCCAACCTAAAAGTTGGCAGATTGGGAGCCAAAGCGTCACATTTTTCCCTTGCCCCTCAACTTTCCCTTCATAATTGCTGAGGGGCACAGGGCTTTGGGTGAAGCTTTGGTTTCCCGGGCGTTTCCGCGCCCTCCTCGGCTCCCTGCCTTAGAGTGGCTTCGGTCACCCAGGCTTTATTAGTGGTAAGCAGGGAGGGTTTTGTGGGGGCGCTCGTTTATGGCCTTGGCCTTGCTCAGGACCTTGGGGCTGTTCGGCCAGGCAGCCTGGGGAACAACAACAACATGAGCAAGTTAATCTGTTTCTGGTAATCTAATTCTAAAGGTAACGTAATTTTTCAAGTTACAGGTCTCCCTCGATTTACGATTGGGTTACGTTCCTGAAAACCCAATCTTGAATAGAAAAATCGTATAGCAAACCCTAAAATTAATAGGGTAAATAAGGATGCGTTCTCGGACTAGCCAAAACTCAAACATAAACGCCTAAAAACTTGCAATAATATCGTAAATTGGGGCATCGGATAGTGAGGGAGATCTGTATTTCGTCCGTTAACACCTTCACCACCATGACATACTTTTCATCATATTCTGGTTACCATTAGACAATTTTCTTTAGTTTGTAATCTATCTACAGTAAAAGTCCTGTAATCCGAACACTGATAGTCCGAAAATCCCAATGGTTCGAACTTTTAAAGGCGGTTGACGAAGCCATTTTCCGTCTACCAGTGCTCTGATCGGGTCACATTAGCTAATTCCACTCATTTTTCGGACCTCATAGTGCTTGTAACTTCCTAGTGATGACTACTTAACACTTCTAAGCATTACTGGTAAGTAATAAAACAACCTATCCAATTAAGTCCATTGGTACTATGAAACGCCATTGATTTGACTCGAAAACAATGCCTCCGATCTTTAGTTGAACAATAATAACCCGTAGCTACAAGTTGTTGTTGTTGTTGTTGTTGTTGCTAGGCTGGCCAACAATCTACCGCCTTCAATATAGTTACAGTTTAATGGAGTTTGCTTTGGCTTTTACTATTATAAATAGTATTAGGTAAAATTAAATTCAATTCCATAGAGCATAATTATAATATTTATTGCATACCGTATATCAGTGGCGGTCGATATAGCCACACAAGAACACACACACACACGCACACGAACCACCGACGAGACAACACCTCTGCACCCACGCTCCCGAAAATCAGCTGATCTAGCAAGCTGTTACAGCGCTCGTCAAATAAACTCGCCTAAACTTGAGTATAAGGATATTTTGTGTTGTCCTCTATTATAATGCAGTATTAAAATAATTTGAGATTAAAATCAAGTGGGGATATTTCGAGTGATAAGAATAATTCAAGCGATAGTGAATGCGAGTGGATGTTGTTGTTGTTCCCCAAGCTGCCTGGCCGAACAGCCCCAAGGCCCCGAACAATTCCAAGGCCATAACCGAGTGCCCCCACAGAACCCTCCCCGCCGACCACAATAAAGCCTGGGTGCAAGTGAGGATATTTTGAGTGATAAGAATAATTCAAGCGATAGTGAATGCGAGTGGATGTTGTTGTTGTTGTTCCCCAAGCTGCCTGGCCGAACAGCCCCAAGGCCCCGAGCAATTCCAAGGCGAGTGCCGAGTGTACCGAGTGCCCCCACAGAACCCTCCCCGCCGACCACAATAAAGCCTGGGTGACCGAAGCCACTCCATGGCGGAGAGCTGAGGAGGGTGCGGAAACGCCCGGGAAACCAAAGCCCCACCCAGGGCCCTGTGCCCCTCAGCAATTATGAAGAGAAAGTTGAGGGGCAAGGGAAAAATGTGACGCTTTGGCTTCCAATCTTGGTAGATTGGGAGGTCAATCCACGGAAGAGACGCCGTCACTTGAGATCTAGAAAATATATAAGTTAAAGGAACAGTCAGAGTAAGCTATGGGTATGGCAGAGATTGCTCAGCTCTCACTCTGATAGACCAGCCCATCACCATTGCGAGTGGATGTAAACAAATATGGCTGACTTTGATGGATTTGAAGTCGGTGAGAGCGGGGGCATTCTAGGGAAAATTGTACGTGAGCTGAATGAAATTAAAAGGTGGAAGGAGGATATGCAGGAGTGGAAGGTGAGTGTTAGTTCGCAGATTGAGGCTCTATGTTCAATATGTGGTGCTCAGGCTACAGACATCGAGCCTGGACAAGATTTGAGTCGGGCTAGCCTAAAAGAAATTCAAACTCATATGGGGCTACTCCGGGACGAAAATGAAGCTTTAAGATTACAACTTGAAGAATACAAAGGGTATTGAGTATTGTTCACATGTGTGGGGAGGTTCCTCTCACACCGCTCTCCTAGACAAAGTTGAAAGGAAGGCCTTTCGTATCATTAACTCCCGTCCACTCACCAACTCTCTGCAATCTCTCTCTCTCCGCCGCAATGTTGCATCTCTCTCGCTATTCTATCGCTACTATAATAATCAGTGTTCCTCAGAGCTATCCCAGTGCATACCACCTCCTTTACGTAGGGCACGTGGTACCCGTCTTGCAACTCAATCCCACCCCTACTCTGTGCAACTCTCCAACCCAAGAGTGAAACGTTACTCTCAAACTTTCTTCTACTCAACATCTGAGCTCTGGAACTCTCTCCCAGAATCAGTCTTTCCCTCTTCCTATGACTTAAATTGCTTCAAACTCCGTGTGTCCAGGCATTTTGGCTCGAACGTCCCTTGATTTTGGCCCTGTCACTCTTTCAACTATGGGGGAGGCACTCGCTATAGGCAGTTATGCCTTTTGCCTCCCTCAATCACAAAGAAAAAAAAAAAAAAAAAAAAAACAAGGAAATAAAAACACATGTGGAGGAGATTAAGGAGAAACACAATAAATGGGTTAATGACGAAGGAGGAAGAGTGAAAGAAGTGGCAATGAAGGAAATCATGGAGGAACAAAGGAAACAATCAGAAAGGGAAAATATAGATCTAGAATCAGTGGTAGTAAAAGCTATGAGGAGAAACGAACAGGTCCTGCGTGAAACAATAGATAGAAATAAGTGTATTATTGTATTTGGGGATATAGAGGAGCACATTATTGAGAGGAAAGCTAGGGATAAGGAAGAAATTAACAAGGTAAAAACATTAATCAAGCATGTCGATGAAGAAGGAAATAACTGGAGATAATATTGAAGAAGTTAGGAGAATGGGTAAATATAGCACGGGAAACACAAGGCCAATGAGAGTGCAGTTTAGGTCTAGGGTAACAGTGGATGCAATAATGAACGTAACATGGAGTCTTAACTTGACCAGAAAGTTTTAAGAAAATTACAATTAGAAAAGACATGAGTATTGAGGATCGAAACATAAGAAAGGAATTGCAAACCGAGGCAAATGAAAAGATGGAGAAAGGATGAAAGAAGACGAAAAGAAGTTTTTCTGGAGAGTGTGGGAGGGAAAAGTCAAGAAATGGTATATTAAGCGAAGGGACGAAGTAGGGAGGGAAAAGGAAAGGGAGATGGTGAGGGTGATGGAGAAGGCAGAGAAAGGGGAGGTGGAAATAGAAAGAAAAACAGTCCAAGTGGAGGCAAAGGGAGGGGAGGTGGAAACGGAGCGAGAAACAGTCCAGGTGGAGACAAGAGAAGAGGAGACAAGCTAGGAAATAAATTGGGAGGGGTACGTACAAAAAAGAAAGGAACGGGCAGGGACGAGAAAAATAGGGAAAATACTGGTAACGCTAAGTTCATGTATACAAATATTGATGGGTTCATTTCCAAAAAAATTGAGTTTGACGAATATGTAAAGAGAGAGAGAGGCCCGGGGTAGTATGTTTGACTGAAACCAAGCTTAACCAGGAGGTAGACACGAATATAATTAGTTGTTGTTGTTGTTGTTGTTCCAAGCTGCCTGGCCGAACAGCCCCAAGGCCCCGAGCAAGGCCAAGGCCATAACCGAGCGCCCCCACAGAACCCTCCCTGCCGACCACAATAAAGCCTGGGTGACCGAAGCCACTCCATGGCGGGGAGCTGAGGAGGGTGCGGAAACGCCCGGGAAACCAAAGCCCCATCCAGGACCCTGTGCCCCTCAGCGAATATAATTAGTTGTGCGGGATACAGTACATGGAGAAGAGACAGGTTAGGAAAGCCAGGAGGAGGAGTGTTGATCATGGTAGATAATAAAATTACTGCTAAAGAATTAAAACTTGGTGATAGCATTGCTGAAGTGGTAGCAGTTGAAATTGAGGATAATGATAGGTAAAAATTGGACATTGTATCAATGTACTGTATTTATCTCCTAAGGCTAAATCTTGGAGCAATGATGAATATACTGTAATGAATTAATTTTGGAAACCTTGCAAATGTTAGAAATTATTTGTAAAAGGAAAAATAGGCTTATTCTTGCAGGGGACTTTAATTGCGGGGAGGTGGATTGGGAATGTTTGGATGCGGGTTCAAATGAAAATACTTGGGGTAGCAAATTTCTTGAACTAACAATGGGGTATCTACTAACACAACACGTTACGGAAAATACAAGATTTAGAGGAGGTGATGAACCATCAAGACTTGACTTAACATTCATCAAAGACCCCCAAGAAATAAAGAACCTAACATATTTGAGTCCGATGGGAAAAAGCGATCATGCTGTGATTGAATTTGAATTGACAGTGGAATTTCTGGAAGGCAGAGAGGAGGAACATCGGGAATATAGACTAAATTATAGTAAGGCGGATTATGAATCATTACGAGGATACTTTGCAAATATAGATTGGTCATTTATTGAGCAAGAACAGAATATTCAGGTAAAATACACCATGTTACTAGATATTTACAGGGAGGGGGTAGATAAATATGTACCAACATTTAAGGATAGAAAGCTGGCTAAGGAGAAAGAGTGGTTTAACATGCGATGTCACATTGCCCAGAACAAAAAGGACTCTGCATGGAATAAAGTGATGAGACACACTGAGGAAAAATGGAATGAGTATAAGAATGCTAGAAACAACTATGTCAAGACTATAAGAGAGGAGAAAAAGAACTTTGAAAAAGATATAGTAAAAAAATTTAATAAAGAACTCACTGTTCTATAGTTATATCAACGGCAAAACAAAAATAAAGGACAAAATAACAAAGCTTAGGGTAGAGGGTCAATTATATGAAGACACAGTGGGTATGTGTGAAATTATGAATGATACATTAACATCCGTGTTTGTGGAGGAGGATGACTATGTAGAACCTGTGGTGGAATTGAACGAGATACAGGGACTAGAGTCGATAGAAGTCAACAAGGATGAACTAAAATCATTGTTGGAAGAATTGGATGTGAGAAAATCTATGGGCCCAGATAACATTGCTGGATGGGTATTAACCCTCCAGCCCCGGCTACGCATTACATAAATATTCCCCGAAACCCGGGTGTTTTGGCCGAAAAACGTCTAGGCTAGGCTACCGTATCTTTGTTATTCTGACTGCTTCCGCATTCCCGCGCATCCCCAAGCGTAGCTGTGTTATTTACCTGTAGAATGGTGTTAAGTAGAGCTCTCTAAGTCAACTGGTTCAGTTGTGATGATGATTTCATTGGAGATAACTTTATGGCAACAACACTTTACACTACTTTTCGATACTTAACAACAACATACAGGCACACACGAACAAGCGACGCTCTCCTTCTTGTGGCCGGAGATGCGGGGCATCGGTCCAGCCGGCTGTTGTTTACATGCGTCGGACCGACGCCTCGCACACCAAGCTCACAGGCTTTCAACCACTGGGCGTTAAAGAGCCCTTCCGGGCAGCTGTGGTATGCTTTTTTATGGGAGTTCAAGAGCCCTTCCGGGAACAGAGGGTTAAGAGAATGTTCTGAACAACTAGTGAGACTATCTATCTATTGCCTGACGCCGCGATCCCCGAAGGGGTGGCCACGAACGAACCGCCCCATGCACCTCTGTCCCCAGTCAGTCGACGCCCCTCCCCCCAACCAGCACCGCCTTCGTTCATGTAGTTCCTCACTCCATCCTTCCACCTCATATTCGGTCTACCTCTCCCTCTCTGTCCCTCCACCTCGCTCTCGTACACCCTCTTAGTCATTCTCTCGCTTTCCATACGTTCCATATGGCCGAACCATCTCAAGTTGTTCCTTTTCACACTTTCCAGCACATCTACCTCCACACCACACCTCCTTCTTACTTCCTCATTAGTCTGTCTATCCCTCCATGTAACTCCGCACGCACTCCTTAAGTAATTCATTTCCACTGCTCTCACTCTTGGTCTGAGTCTCTCAACCAACGTCCATGCTTCGCTTCCGTAAGTCAGTGTCGGGATTACCACACTGTCATGCAAGGACTGCTTCATTTCCATACTGACCACCCTATTTCTTGTTACTGCTTTTAGCGTTCCTACAACCCTCTTCCGCACTTCTTCATCCATAGTCCCATCTTTACTCAACACACTGCCCAGATACTTAAAAGAGTTGACGATCTCCATAGCCTGACCGTTCAGCTTCACCTCACACTCTGTGACTTCACCCCTTTCGAAGACCATAACCTTGCTCTTCCCCGTATTTACCTTCAAATTCCGTTTTTCGCACACTGTTCCAAACTCATTTACCAGACCCTGCAACTCCCATTCATTATCACTCATCAGAACTGTATCATCCGCAAACAGCAGTATAGGTAGCTTCCACTCAATTCCCTCCCTTTTCAGCGATACACCAACATCCACTGCTCTTGATAGGATTTCTTTCATGACTCCATCCATATATACAGTAAACAACCACGGGGACATCACACACCCCTGTTTCAAACCAACATTCAGGTCAAAGAACTCGCTCTGCTCACTCTCCACACGTACTGCCGCCTTTGCACCCTCACACATGCTCTTCACTGCTTTCAGCAACTTGCCCTCTACTCCGTATATTCTAAGTACTTTCCACAAACCTTCTCTATCCACTCTGTCATAGGCCTTCTCCAAGTCCATAAAGGCAACATACACCTTTTGTTTCTTCTCCCGATACTTCTCCACAACACAATTCAGGGTAAAAATCTGATCTACACATCCTCTTCCCTTCCTAAAACCTCCCTGCTCGTCGCCTATCCATTTCTCCGTTCTCACTCTCACTCTCTCAATCACTACCCTACTGTATACCTTCCCTACTACGCTTAGAAGACATATTCCTCGGTGGTTACCACACACTCCTCTTTCCCCTTTGCCCTTATATAGGGGGACTATTATGCCAGTCTTCCAGTCATCGGGTGCACTCCCCTTCTCCCATGCTAGTTTGCACATTTTCCATACCCATTCTATCACTATCTCCCCACCATACCTCAACATTTCCCCACACACTCCATCTGTTCCTGGTGCTTTCCCCAACTTCACTCTTTTCATGGCTTCCCACACTTCTGACCTCCTGATCCCCTCCTCCACTACTTCTCTTCTTCTCCCTCCCAAACCATATCCAGCTATGTTTGCTGGCTCTTCATTCCTTACATTTAGCAACTCACTGAAGTACTCCCTCCATCTTTCGACTCTCTCTTGCTTCTCGGCTAGCATTCTCCCATTCTTATCTTTTCACACCCTTACTACCTTCCCTAACTTTCTTGACTTCTTTCCAGAACAGTTTCTTACTCTCCCTCCATTTTACACTCAGATTCCTTCCAAATTCCTCATCTACTCTTCTCTTACTTTCCTTCACTACTCTCTTACTCTCCACGTACCTCGCTCGTTTCTGTCTCTCGGAATCTTCATTCCCTCTACTACCCAACCACTCTCTATATGCTTTCTTCTTTTCTTCCACAGCTATTCTTACCTCTCCTGTCCACCATGCTGTATCTTTCACTCCCCTCCCTCTTCTCCTCACTCCACACACCTCCTCACATGCTGCACAGATCTCATCCTTAAACACCTTGCTCATCTCCTCCACTTCCTCCATAACTTCCAGGTCGAACCCACCTAGTCGTCTTTCCACTGCTCTCCTGTACTCCTCCCTGACTTCCTCCTCCTGCAACCTCTCCACCCTCCTCACCATTCCACCCTCCTCTCGCCTCCCTCCAGCTCTCCTCACCCACTTCTTTTGTATCCTAACCTTAGCTACCACTACATAATGATCAGACAGACCCCCTCCAATACCCCTATACACCCTAGCATCCATCACAGATTTCTTCATTCGTTCATCCACACATACATAATCAATCAATGACTTTCGTTCCACCCTGTCTTATCCTTCATCGTCAACATCCGTTTCCACGTGTACCTGTGGATCATTCTGTGTCGGAAGAAGGTGTTGGCTATCCACAGCCTCCTCCCCACACATACGTCCACAAGTGCACTACCATTCCCATTCACCTCTGATGGTACCCCCACCCTCCCACCACTCCCTCAACTTTCCTATCACCCACATTACCATTCATATCCCCAATCAGAAATATTCTTTCGTTCTTGTCAAACTTCTCCAGGCACGCCTCCACATTCATCCAGAACTCCTCTTTCTTTCTTTCAAGTATATCCTCTGTCGGGGCATACACGCATACAATCACCCACGTTTGTATTCCTACTTTCATTCTCACCCACACAATCCTTGAACTCACAGACCCATAGACTATTACACATTCCTTCCATTTCGTCATTACAAACAAACATGCACCTTCTCTCGCTGTTCCTTCACTCACTCCAGCACACACCATTCCACACTCCCACTCTCTCACATCTGAACCTTTCCATTTGGTCTCTGTCATTCCACATACATCCAGCCTGGCATTCACTAACACTTCCAGAACCTCTCTCTCTTTTGTGCCATCATTCATGCCACTAACATTCCACGTAGCCATTCTCAGAATGTCCGAAGGCATGTCCTTAGTCGGTCGTGGTTCGTCAACGTTGGTTCCGTCCGCATCCGAGGCTGTTCATTCGTTTTTCTTTGCTTAGATATTTTTTCCGGGTGGGGGTCGCAAGCCCACCGACCCAACCTCTTTAGTCGCCTCTTACGACACGCAGAAGGCACGTGTGAGACCTATTTTTAATATTGTTCAACACTCATTAAACAAGGGGGAACTTCCCTTAGAATGGAAACAAGCAAATATAACTCCAATATATAAAAGTGGAAATAAAGAAGACCCGCTAAATTATCGACCGGTATCCTTAACGAGTGTTCTATGCAAGCTTTGTGAAAAGATTATTAGAAAAAGATGGGTGGGTATGTTGGAGGAGAGGGAAATCATTTCAAGCAAGCAGTTCGGGTTCAGAAAAGGTCATTCGTGTACCACAAACTTGTTGAGTTACTATGATAGGGTAATTGACATTGTACAAGGGAGGGAGGGATGGGTAGATTGTATTTACTTAGATTTCAAGAAGGCATTTGATAAGGTGCCTCATAAGAGATTGTTGTGGAAGCTCAGGACTGTGGGGCAGGTTGAGGGAGCATTATTAAAGTGGATGGAAAACTATTTAATTGGGAGGGAAATGCGAACAGTAATAAAAGGAAAGTTCTCCTCGTGGAAAAGGGTAAAAAGCGGAGTACCTCAAGGATCGGTGTTGGCCCCAATCATGTTTTTGGTTTTCATCAACGACCTTCAAATGGGAATAGGCTCATATATATCTATGTTTGCTGATGATGCAAAATTAATGAAGCATATTACAAGTAGGAGTAGTTGTGAAGAATTACAGAGAGACCTAGATAAATTATATGAGTGGAGTCAAACTTGGAAATGGAATTCAACACGAGTAAGTGTCAGGTTCTTGAGATGGGAAAAAGTAAATATAGACCTTCTTGGGAATACAAAATAGGAGATGAAATAATTAGTAAAGCTGGGAAAGCAAAAGACCTAGGGGTAGTTATGGCAGACAGCTTGTCACCTGAACAGCATATAAATAAAATAATTGGTGAAACCTATGCAGTGTTGACTAACATGAGAATAGCTCTGAATTATTTAGATGAAGAGATGTTAGCAAAAATAATAGGGACAATAATACATAAGAAAATGGGAGTCTGCAGAAAGCCAATTGGTCTAAGCAAGGCAGATCCCTGTCCCACACAACCCCAATTATAGGCTCAACACTCTAATACCCCGAGGATCATCTTACCAAAACGGTTAGAGATTAACCCTCCAGCCCCGGGGGCTATAGCTTACGACTGTGCTCCGGTACCGGGTGTTTTGACGATCTTTGGCCTATGTTAACTACTCTGTAAGTCAATGAATATGTCATGTAATGTTGTGAATAAAAAAGAATAATGTTCCACAAACCTTCCTCTGTCGAATGGCGTTGAGTAGAGGTCTCTAGCCCCTCTGGTTGCATAATGGTGAGCGCGGGAAGACGAGTGCTTTTCGGCGGCAAATTCTTCCCGCGTTCGGACGCGTCCGACCTCGGCCAATGGCTACGACGCACCTAGGCAGCCCGCTATCCGCCCGCCTACGCCGCGCCAAAGTATGTATCTCCCTTAGAACTATTTTAGTGGTTTGATATTGAGAATGTGATTGTTTATTTGATAGTTTCTAGTTATTTTTGAGGCCAATTAATATAAACTATTTTTAACTTAGGGTGTTATCACTGTCACTGATATTTCTAAATTTTCACTTCGATAACCACCCGTACATTTTATTAGTCATTGAGGTTCGCTTATTGTTGTATTAGGCACTGATTATTCGTTATCACAGGTGTTTTATTATACTTTGGCCATCAAATATTAGGTCTTGTGTCACTTTCACTTTGACAAATATTGACTTTAGAGTGTCACCTGTCACTTCTGATAATGCTCATTTTCCCACCTCATTTTCCACCTCACTCACTCGATACCACCGTACATTTTATTAGTAAGTGGAGGTAGGTTATTGTGTGTATTAGGCACTGATTATTCGTTATCACAGGTGTTTATTATACTTTAGGCCATCAAATATTAGGTCGTGTGTCACTTTCACTTTGACAAATATGCTTTAGAGAGTGTCACTGTCACTGATAATGCCTCATTTTCCAACAGATCACACTCGTAATACCGTACATTTTAATTAGTAATTGAGGTAGGTTTATTGTTTTTTTGTATTAGGATTAGGCCACTGATTTATTTCGTTATACCCAGGTGTTTATTTATGTACTGTTGGCAATCAAAATATTAGGTCTTGTGTCACGTGTCACCCTTTGACCAAATATGCTTTAGAGAGTGTCACTGTCACTGATAATGCTCATTTTTCACTCGATACCGTACCATTTTATTAGTAATTGAGGTAGGTTATTGTTGTATATAGGCACTTATATATGATTATTCGTTATCACAGGTGTTTTATTAATACTTTTGTTTGGCCATCAATATATTAGGTCTTGTGTCATCTTTCCACTTAGTTATATTGATTTGTAAACGCATTTATATAACAATTTATTGTGCTTTTTCTTTTTCTCACCTGATTTTATAATTTTCTATAGGAGGTTTCTAAATCAGAATGAATAGTCACTTGGTATATAAATATGGGGCACTTTCACATATTATTATGGTGTAATTGTATTTGTATCAATGTTTCTCAATAATACATGACTTTGTAATTACAATACATTGGTTTTCTTCCACTTTTTGGTATATATAATTATAGTGTACATATTGTTTCATTTATTATTTGGCAATTTCAGTATGATTATTAGAAAATTTCAGCTTGGAGTGGTAATCAAAGAAGCAATCTACATCACAAGAGTGCCACCTGTCACTCCACCACACTCCAGGGGTTGACTTTTTATAAACCTGTAACCGACCTCGGCTTTCACCCCTGCCTGTTGTTAGAAAACATGGCACCCCCCACACAAGCCACGCTTCTGCTGGGTTCTTCCGCATTCATTCTGCGGCAGGGAACCAAGCCTGTGCCTAGTCAAGTATTGAGCAGACTGCACGCGGTCAATAAAGGAGGGCCCAGGATGTGCCACGGCCCTCTGTGGCATAGAATACTTCTCCAGGAGCTCAGTCACACAACTGCTTTTGGAACCTCCGCAGGCTATGGAACTTCATGGGTGTGTTCACATTCCGAAGCTTGTATATGTGGTAGGCATTCAGAACTGACACATGTCCACCATATGCAGAAAGAACTTTTTGTACCATCTGCCACGAGGGTACGAAGGCAGTCAATTGAAGCCTATCTGCATGTGGCACTTGTCCACCAGCCTCATGTTGGATGTTGTAGTCCAGGACAGCATCGGGCTTGGTCACCCTGGCCTGGGTGCGGCGATCCACCTTGCCAGTCTCCACCATTTCCCCCTTGTGGATGGTGGTCAGGATGGTTGCACCTTCCGCTGGTCGTGCCAGTGGATAGCCAGAATGGGCCCCGGACTGCTTCTTGAACACATCACCTTTTTTGGGTCTTTGGAGGGAAAGGTGGCATTGCCCTTCATTTTCCCATCGTACTGTGCCTACAGTCCCATCCTTGCGCTCATTGCAGGTACTGTGAGGGAGTGGGGGACGTGTAATAATTGTACGTGTAGAGGACGTGATTCTTATGAAAGTAGCGGTCCATCATGGCTTGCACCACTGCTCCGCCAAAGCCAATGGGGGGGGGTCCACAAGCAAGTCCCCTTCATTCCCGCTGTAGACCAGGAACGTCCAGACCCTAGCCAGTTTGCCAGGCGCACAGCACAAAGAATTTTATGCCAAAGCGATGTCTTTTTGAGGGGATGTACTGCCGCATCCTCACTTTTCCCCGGAACAGCACAACAGACTCGTCAAGGACGACCTTGCGGTAGGGCTTGAAGTAGCAGGTGAAGCGTTCTCGCATCATCTCATACAAAGGTCTATTCTTCCACAGCTTTTGTCTGGGAGGTGGACGTCAAGGTTGGTGACAAGATGGAGCGCTGCGAGGATATCAAGGTACGGGTGAGGAGACATATATATCCCGAAGGCAGGGGTGGATATGAGATCAATGGTGATCCAATAAGTCAGGCAACCTATGCTTCTTGACAGGAGGCATTAGCATGGTGAGTGCCAGGAACACCATGAACTCTTTATCGAGTCAATGGGGTCCACTGCATCATGTGGCCCTTGGTCACCTTTCCCAAAAAGTGGACCTGGAATTGGTGCTGAGCTTATTTGTCTCTTTGACAACATAGCTAACAACATCCTCATCCAAAGAAGGCCTCAAAAACGTTCGTGTGGTGGAGCATTGGGGCCTGCAGGAAAATTGGGGGTAAAGCCTGAACACTCCAGTACCGCATCAAAAGCTGGCACATCAGGGTTGTATGCATCAGAATCAACGACGTCTTGCCACTGAAAACCCGTAGAATGGGTCTTGTCTACGCTGTACGAGGCAGGGCTCCAGCTGGTGGTCCCAAGAACGACACACGGCCAACTCGGGAGGCTCGGCGCGACCTAGGGCGGCGAGGGCGGCGGCCAGGGCGGTGGGCAGCACGACGGGCGGCACGACGCGGGCGCCAAGCGGATGGTGTCGAGGGTCGTAGATGTTCATATAGTCATCGTCAGAGTGGTCAATCTTCGCCTGACGGTGGTGGCCCTATGTTAATCATGGCCAGAGGCTGAGAGAGGTGCCCTTCATCATCAGTGGCCCCCACATAAATCTGGCGGAAGGAACCAGTGATGCGTGGGCGGAAGTGCGGGTGGGCGAGGTGGGGAAGGAGGGGCAGGTGAGGCTGTGTCCCCCCGAGCGGTCCAGGGATCCTTGGCCTGCGACGAGTGACAGAAAGCAATGTTTCACTGTCACTAGGGCCAGGTTATTGGTGATGCGAGATCAAAGACTTCTTCAGGATAGACATGTTGAAGGCGGGAGAGGGTGGGAGGACCGTGGGGGAAAGTTGCCCGGGGACGTATGGGCTGGGGCCGGCCGGGGTGGACGCCGCGGGAGAGACTAGAACAAAACTCTCTTACTTTTCTTAATTTTCTTGGTATATTTCTAAACTTTCCCCTTTTCGGCAAGGCCAGCAGTTTGACTCCTGGCGGGGGACATAGGAGGCAAATAGGCCGAAAGTGTGGGGTCCTCTACCCCTGGCAATGGTGGGGGTGGTGGGGAAGAATGCAGGGAATCAGAGGTCATCTTGGGTGGCGTTGGGGACGGTAAGGGAGACAATGGCGGGACGAGAAGGGTCACCACGCTGACCCTCACTCACAGCCTCATACTCACCAAGTAGTTTTGCTTGTTCCCTAGCTGCCGCCGGCCGCATGAGCAAGTATTTTCTGCTTATACAAATGTAGCTTGAAAGGCGATTTACCAGGGGAAGGGCTTGGCGTAGTGTCACTTAAGCGAAATTTGGTGAAGTGACCTTGGAACTCTCCCACTCGCTCACTCTCTCAAGTTCAAGGTCTTTAGGTAAACAAGCTTCCTCAACAAACTGGTACATAACCTTCATCACTCTCATCACTGTCATGTTCTCGCGCCAATCCCAGGAAGTGATAGTCTGGATCACTCTCATGCAGATAACACACTCGACTTATAATTACTGGAGTCGTCACTGACTTCATACTCAACATTATGGTTGGCATCAGCTCGCTCATAAAGTCTCAAGGTCGTCTCAATTAACTCCGGGAGATAACACATTTACGGCGATGGCGTCGGGGTACGGCGCGACGAACAAGCAAGGGCGTCGTAGGAAGCACGGTTTGATCGGACACAGCGGAAGCACTATTTGGCGTACTGTCCATGATGGCGTCGGTGGTAGATACTGTTGCTGTGGAGGAGTTTACGCCTGGTGCGCGCCAACTACCGTACCACGATACCGAAAATGTACACGAAGCGGCATTCGAAAGCACGCATGCAAGCCAATGGGCGTTCAAGAGCCCTTCGGTTGGCGAGTTGGGCCGAGGTTGTGAGGGGGTTTCAAGAGCCCATCCGGGTTGGAGGGGTTAACGCAGGATTACGGGGGTCTGCAGGCGATGATTGGGACCAACCCGGCTGATCCCCTTGCACAACCAACCCTTCTCGTCCTTATGATTATCCAATTTTATCTTAAAGCTCCACTACCGTTTTTGATCCACTATA